>CAUYQV010166132.1:0-27773 GCA_963574575.1 Galagoides demidoff
CCATGGCATCACAGCTCATAGCAACCTCCAACTCCTGGGCTCAAGCGAGTCTCCTGCCTCCGCCTCCCAAGTAGCTGGGACCACAGGCGCCCGCCACAACGCCTGGCCATTTTTTGGTTGCAGCCATCATCGTTGTTTGGCGGGCCAGGGCTGGGGATTCGAACCCGCCACCTTAGGTGTACGTGGCTGGCGCCTTAGCCGATTGAGCCACAGGCACCGAGCCGTTTGTTTTTGTTTTAAGAGAGTCTCACTATGTCACCCTCAGTAAAGTGCTGTGACGTCACAGCTCACAGAAACTCAAACTCTTGGGCTTAAGCAATTCTCTTGCCTCAGCCTCCAAAGTAGCTGGGACTACAGGTGCCCACCACAATGCCCAGCTATTTTTTTGCTGCAGTTGTTTAACTGGCCTGGGCGGGGTTTGAACCCGCCACCCTCGGTGTATGTGGCTGACACCATATCCACTGTACTACGGGCACTGAGCCTAGTTTGTGTTTTTAACTCCTTGCTTCAGATGCATGGTTGCATAGTCACCCTGGGGCTAAAGGCCAGCTCTGCCTCTTCCAAAGTGGGACAGTGCCCATAGGTGTCAGTTTCTCCATCCTTATGATGCAAAAAAGGCAACGTCCTCTCTGAGTAGAAGTGAGCACCAAAAATCTATGACTAAGTGAAAGCTACATGGTGCCAAGCAGACAGCAGGACTCCTTGGGTATAGGGGACAAACTTTTACCCACCTCTCTGAAAAGCCTCTGGTCACCATATCTCCCACTCCCCACTCTTACCCAAATTCTCACTCTACACTTTCACCACTCCCCCCGCCCCATATTCTGCCCAGACCTTTCATTAACTTCTAATGTGTGCACCTGGACGCAACCCCCAGACCCCCATCCTGAGATCTGTGTGCGTGCAGGGGGGTGGGGATAAGTTTCCTGTGGCTGTTGTTGCAAATGACCACAAACTAGATGGAGCATAAAACAAAAGAAGTTTATTCCCGGACAGTTCAGAAAACCGGAAATCTGAAGTCAAGGTACCAGCAAAGCCACATGCCCTATGTAGGCTCTAGAGGAAGATCTTCCCTACTTCTAGCTGCTGGGGGCTCCGTGTCTGGAAGTGTTCCTTGGCTTGCAGTTGCATCACTCCAATCACTGCCTCCTTCATCACACAACCTTCTCCTCTGCATCTCTGTGTCCTCTTCTCTTATTATTTAGGGCCACCCTAAATCCAGGCTGATGTCATCTCCAGATCCTTATCTTAATTACATATGCAGAGACCTTTTTTCCAGTTAAGGTCCCATTCATAGGTTCCAGGGATTAAGAGGTAGATAAATGTTTTTTAAGGGCCACCATTCATCCCACTGCAGGGTATGTAGCTCACAACCTAGAAGGCCTTGAGACGGTTGGGATTTGTAGAGGAGGTGGGCAGAGTGACAATAAGGGGAGCATACCCATCCTCTCAACAGAACAGCTCAGGGACTCCTGTATGTATACTGAGGTTGCAGATGGCACCAGACAGTTGAAGCAGCCGGCACAGAGGCAAATGGTGCCAAAGCCAGGATTGGGGGAGGGCTCCAAGCTCAGCTAACCTGAGCCACGGTGGCACTGTGCCTGAGGCCCAAGGACCTGTTTTACTCCTGCCTGTGCTATACAAAGCCACTGCCTTCACAGAGTAGGAGCAGAAGAGCACTCTCCTTTCTACAATCTGGCTGTGCCACCATGACTACTCTCTGCCTGGGACTTTTTCTGGCCCAGGTACTACAGCAGGAGCTGCTCAAGTCATAGGAGAAGCCCCCAAGTCCTCAGCCCTGGCTAGCAGGTGACACACCCCCTCCCTTCCCCTCACCTTCCAACATCCAATCTACCAGCACATCTAGGCAGCTGTACTGTCAAAAAGCCACTAACTTTACTCCCTGTGACCTGGACACCCACAGTGGCCATTCACTTCCTGCCCATTCCCCTGACACAGCCATCTTGCTAGGACATAAGCATCCTTGAATGGATAAGTAGAGCTTTACCATATGACCCAGCAACTTCCCATGAACCTAAGGAAATGAAGATACACATCCATGAAAACACACACAAAAATGCCCACAGCAGCACAACTGACAACAGCCAAAAGGTAGAAACAACTCAAGTGTTCATAGACAGATGAACAGACAAAAATGTGGCAGATCCATACAATGGAATAATACTCAGCTGTACAAAAGAATGAAGTAATAGATGGTAGTGATGACTGCACAAGACTGTGAATATACTGAATACCACTGAACTGTACTCTTAAAAAAAGGCTAAAATGGTAAACTGTGTATTATATTTTGCCACAAGTTTTTTTAAAAAAGGAATGAAGCACTGATACATGTTATAACACAGAAGAACCTGGAAGACATGATGCTCAGGGAAAGAAGCCAGTCACAATAGGCCACATTGTATGATTCTATTTACATGAAATATCCAGAACAGGCAAATCCACAAAGACAAAAAGCAGATTAGTGGTTGTCAGGAACTATCAGAAGAGGGGAAGTGGGAAGTGACTGCTAATAAGGACAGGGTTTCCTTTTGGGGTGATGGCCATATTCTAAAGTTGGCTAGTGATGATTGTACAACTGGGAATATACCAAAAAACATTGAATGTTGGATTGAAGTTGTGGAAATTACATCTCAATAAAGCAGTTTTAAAAAATAAGCAGCAGAACAGGCCACTCACCACCACAATCCTCCCCTGGGTCCCTCCCTTGGTTGGGGGGAATCTAAGCCCATCCAGCCTCACCTCTCTCTCCTCTCCCTCTTCAAACACACCTATCTCATAGCCCTCTGCCCATTCTCAGCCATGTCCTTCCCATCTCAGGGCCTCTGCACTTGCCTGTCCCCAACTTAGAACACTCTTCCCCAGTTCTCAGGGAACGGCAGGGGGTACTCCATGTCGATGTCAGCATGTCAGCTCCCACCTTTGCCACTCCTGGCACATTACTACAAAGCTTTTCTCCCACCACATATCCTCTGAGAGTGTCTGCTTCACGAATTTGCAGAAATTCTCTGCTGTCCTACCTAAAACCACACCAGCTCCCTGAGAGCACAGCCCTGATACGCGTCATACATCACAGAGGTCCCCAGCATCTAACATGGTCCCTGGAACATCCCAGGCAATGAAAATTGTATTTGGTGGAATGAATAAGCTGTCCCAACTTTACAGGTACAGAATCTGGAGACACAGAGAGGTTAAGAAACCTGCCCAATGTAACATAGCACAGCACCATCACTCTTTTCACATATCATACCTCCCCAAGTCTGAGGATAAGAAGGAACACTCATACACTCACCCCTCTGCGCTAAGACCTGCTAACTGCCCCCAATATTACACTTCATTCCATCACCAATACAGCCCCCAGGTCCCTTTCCCCTGGAGAGTATTTACTCTTCTCGCCAAATGCCTGCTGACTAGCCTTCTACTGCAAGAGGGCACCTCAGGTGTGCTCATCAGCACCAATGACCATGAGCAGACACACAGAAGTGTGAATTCAGAATTCACAAGAGAGGAGCAGGTACTCACTAGGCCACACCTCACCTGGCCATAGGTGCACATAAACCCCCTGGTGTCTACCTCAGGAAGAGACAATGTGCCACAGCCACAGCCACCAAGGGAGGGCAGGAGGGAAGCCTCCATCAGATAGATTCACTGACCTGCACCAGGCACTGCAGACATGCCACTGGCCATGTGCAACAGCCAATCAGGCTGGGAATGAGTTTGCCCATCCCAGTCACAGCCTGCTCCAGGTGGCATAGCCATCTAGGTGGGTGCAAAGCTCACACCTCGACCCCCCTCAATGCTACACTCTAACAGAAAGTTTCTCAGCCTTTACATTACCAACCTCTGGGGCTGGATTATTCTCCATGATGGGAGCATCCTGTGCACTGTAGGATGTTGGCAGCACCCCTGGCCTCTACGCCCTAGATGCCAGGTACATCCACTAGTCGTGATGACCAAAAATGTCTCCAGACATTGCAATGCAAAGTGTCTCCTCAGGGGATGGGGGAGTGCAGAATTGTCCTGCCAGCAGAGAACACTGTTTTTGTTTTGTTTTTTTTTGAGACGGAGTCTCACTTTATTGCCCTCAGTAAAGTGCCATAGCATCACAGCTCACAGCAACCTCAAACTCTCAGGCTTAAGCAATTCTCTTGCCTCAACTTCCCAAGCAGCTGGGACTACAGGTGCCCACCACAATGCCCAGCTATTTTTTTGTTGCAGTTGTTATTGTTGTTCAGTTGGTCCAGGCTAGGTTCAAACCTGCCAGTCTGGGCACATGTGGCCGGCGTCCTACCCACTGAGCTACGGGCACCGCCTTCCTCTTTCTTTTAAAATCTAGAGTGTGGGCTCGGCACCTGTGGCTCAAGTGGTTAAGGTGCCAACCACATACACCTGAGCTGGCGGGTTCGAATCCAGCCTGGGCCCGCCAAACAACAACGATGGCTGCAACCAAAAAATAGCTGGGCATGTTGTGGCAGGCACCTATAGTCCCAGCTGCTTGGGAGGCAGAGGCAGGAAAATCACTTAAGCCCAGGAGTTGGAGGTTGCTGTGAGCTGTGATGCCACGACACTCTACCCAGGGTGACAGATTGAGGCTCTGTCTCAAAAAAAAAAAAAAAAAAAATCAAGAGTGTAGGGTGGCGCTGGTGGCACCTGTGGCCCAGTGGGTAGGGTACTAGCCCCATATTCGGAGGGTAGCAGGTTCAAACCCAGCCTTGGCCAGCTAAAATAGCAGTGGCAACTGCAACAACAACAAAAATAGCTGGGTGTTGTGGCAGGTGCCTGTAGTCCCAGCTACTCAGGAGGCTGAGGCAAGGGAATCACTTAAGCCCAAGAGCTGGAGGTTGCTGTGAGCTGTGACGCCACAGCTCTCTACCAAGGGCGACAAAGGGAGACTCTATCTCCAAAAAAAAAAATAAAATAAAATAAAAAATAAACTAGAGTGTGCTTACCTCTGCCCAGGCTCTGTGTCCCCACCACCCCAGGTATAAACAGACAGAAGAAGGAGAAAAGAAGGGAATGTTAAATGTTTACCAGGGTCAAGAGAATCACTGCTTATCTTAGGAATCTTTTCTAAATCCATCAACTGATGAATGGATAAACAAATATAACATGTCTGTACGATGGAATATTACCTGGCCATAAAAAGGAATGAAATACTGACCTGTGCTACAACATAGATGAACTTAGAAAACATCATGCTGAAGGAGAGAAGCCAGACTCAAAAGGCCCCATGTTGTATCATTCCATTTATATGAAATGCCCAGAATAGGTAACACCATAGAGTCAGAAGATAAATTAGTGGTTGCCAGGGGTAGGGGAGGAGAACTAGGGAGTTACTGCTAATGGAGATGGGTTTTCTTTTGGGGTGATAAAAAATGTTTTGGAATCACACATTGGTGATGGTTGCACAACTCCGTGATTATTCTAAAAACCACCGAACTATACCCTTTAAACAAGTAAATTGTATGATATGTGAATCTTATCTCAATAAAGCTGTTATTTTAAAGAAATCTTTTCAACCGCAATAATCCCTTTCCAACCCCATGCAGAAACTGGACTTCCAATGGTGCCAACAGCTATAAATCTAGTGTGACTCCTTTTCTTCCAGTTACAGTACAAATATTTGACCCCAACTGCATGTTAGCACACAATGTATGCAGGAGACAAGCAGCAGCGGACACTCACATCTCAGAAGCCCTGACCTGTGGGGGATACTCAAGTTGCACACTTTCTTTCTCTCTTTTATTCACCAACCATCTCTTTCTCTATATGCTGAGCAAGAACATAGCTACTAGATAGATGTGTTGCACTCACCTGCAGGGAACACCCAATCAATGTGAACACAGAAAAGAATACACAAATTCAGCCAGGTGTGGTGGCTAACACTTGTAATCCTAGCACTCTGGAAAGCTGAGGCCAGTGGATTGCTTGAGTTCAGGAGTTCAAGACCAGGCTCAGCAAGAGCAAGACACAGTCTCTTTAAAAAAAAAAAAAAAAAAAAAAATAGCTGGGCACTCTGACAGGCATCTTAGTCCCAACTGAACTCAGGAGGCTAAGGCAAGAGGATCCCTTAAGCCTAGGAGTTTAAAGCTGCTGTGAGCTAGGACACAACAGCACACGCTGAGGGCAACAAAGTGAAACTTTGTCTCAAAAAAAAAAAAAAGAGTATGCAAATACTAGCCCATAAGATCACAGTCTTGCAGAGAAACAAGCAACTAATTATAAGTTAACATGACCTGAAAGTTCCACCTGAGGAATCAAAGACTGGGGTGAGTCCACCTGGGCAAGTCAGATCAGTGGCTGAATCCAAGGACGTAGGTGTCTGCAATGCCCACTCAAACCCTCAGGGTGCAGGACTGGGGTCCCATCACTCTGCAAGAACACGATGGAAATTCACTACTACCTGTGCAAAATACATTCACTCACCTTCTTGACTCATGAAGAAAGTCTCACTAGACACACATGACAAGGAAGGAAACTGAGGCCCACCCAAGATGCCTGGGTGTTTTGCTATGCTCCAACCAAGGCCCTGCCCCAGGACCACAGCAACTTCCCAGGTGAGATTACCAGGGTACCTGCTCTTCAAGTCAGAAGTCTGGCAAAACCTAGCTTGCCCTTGCACACCAAATGATCCCACACACCCAGGGCAGACCTGTCCCTTCACGACCCTGGTCCTAAGAGGGCAGGAGCCATCTGCGGCCGGTCCCATTGTGAAGAACATCACCTCGTTCCCACCATATGGACTGCATGAGGAAGGGCAACAGTCTCCACTCCAAGTTCCAGGGCCGAGCACAATCTGCTTTCCTGAACCCTCTCTGAACCACAGGGAGGGGATCTGACCTTTCCATCAAGTGTTCAAAGGGAGAGATACCTGTTCCACCTCAGGTCTGCAAGTAGAAACATTTGTTCCTCCCCCAACAACCAGGGAGTAAATGCACAGGTAAGAATAATGTAGAGACACCTGTCTCACTCAGGTAGCACTCATGTGAGGACACATGTCTTGCACCAGTTAGCAAAGATGTAGGAGCACCTGTACCCCCACCTCCAGATAACAATGGTGCTTGCAAGTGGCACCCAGCTTATCCACCTCAGTGTCATCCTGTCCCAGGTAGCAATGATGGGGGCACCTGTCCCCTCTCGGTAACAATGATGTAGTGGCACCTGTTCCCTCCTAGTAATGTAGTAATGATGGAGAGGTCCCTATCTCTTCCAGGTAGCAACAATGTCCGGGCACATATACCTCAGTCAGGCATCAATGATGTGGGGACACCTGTCCCGCCCACGATGCCCGGGGCGTGGGGACACCTGTCCCCAGCAGGCTGTGTCAAGCCCCGCCCCCGCCGCGCGCCCCACGCCGCCCCGTGCACGCGCCGGACACGCGCCCCCTCTTCTCTCCCTCCCCTGGCCCTGAGGGGTCGGCGCAGGCAGCCTGCTTACCCGTGCGGCCCGCGTCAGGCTCAGGTCCTTCATGACCTCCTCAAAGGCCGCTGTCTCCTCCGCCTGCTTCTGATTGTGCAGTGCGATCTTCTCGCTGAATTTCCGCGGATTGTTAGAAGTCGCCATCTTCTCGCCGCCGCCTCCTCCACCTCCTCCTCCTCCTCCACCTCCTCGCCCCCCCACTTGCTCGCGCCAGCGCGCAAGCGCTGACCGGGCCCACGGGCGGCGAACTGTGCGCAGGCGCGCCAGTGGTCAAGAACAGGGCGCAGGCGCACAAGAGCGCCGCGCCGCGCGCGGGCGACGACGCATGTGCGCGCTCGAGGCCAACGGGGAGGCAAAGGGAGAGCGAGAGGAAATTTTGGCGCCGGCGCAGTGCTTTACCGTGGCCCGCTGGACAGTGGGCGCCTGGCTATTGGGTAAGGTTCACGAACAGGCTGGGCTGCTGGAGCCCCTAAGAGGGAAACAGCCTAAACCAGACCTCCCAATTCACAAGGATGGAGCCAGGCACCTTATCAAAAACAGATACCACCCCAAGGCTGAACCTAAGCTAGGACTCAAGAGCTCTGAGACAAGTCCATAGCATTGGTCATTCATTCATAGGTTCTTTCAGATTCACTGAGTAATTAATGAGCACCTAGTGTGCGCCAGGCAAACCGGGATACAGATGTGAACAATCAGACATGGTCCCTGCTCTCAAGGGGTGCACAGTTGGAAAGGGGCAGACACAAATGCAAATTAATGACCAGGAACATTGCAGATGGAGATAAATGTGATGAGGAAGATAATATGAAAATGAGAGGGCCAGAGAACTACATACATTAGGGAGGGACACTTCTGCAACCACCACAGTCAGAAAAGGGGAGGACGTTTGAGGTGAAACCTGAACTCCAATCCACAAACGTGAAGGTTGTCTTTAACAATTTTCTTTCCTAGCTCGGCGCCTGTGGCTCAAGTGGCCAAGGCACCAGCCACATACCCCTAAGGTGGTGGCTTCAAATCCAGCCCGCTCGCCAAATAACAATGATGCTGCAACCGGCGCCTGTGGTCCCAGCTACTTGGGAGGCTGAGGCAGGAGACTGGCTTGAGCCCAGGAGTTGGAGGTTCTTGTGAGCTGTGATGTCACAGCACTCTACCCAGCGGGACAGCTTGAGGCTCTGCCTCAAAAAAAAACAAAAAACAAAAAATAAAAAATAAAAAAAACATTTTCTTTCCTATCCCCTCCTATTGGACCAGTTGCTGTTACCTGAATACTTAAACCCAAAGAAGCAAAATTACAGCACATATTTCTCCAATACAGTCTTGTTTGAAGATCGATCCCTCATTCACCACAAGGCACTACCAGAAGGTTTCAGAAATCCCACCTAGGCTTGGCGCCTGTGGCTCAAGTGCCTAAGGCGCCAGCCACGTACACCCAAGGTGGCAGGTTCAAATCCAGCCCGGGCCTGCCAAACAACAATGATAGCTGCAACCAAGAAATAGCTGGGCGTTGTGGCAGGCGCCTGTGGTCCCAGCTACTTGGGAGACTGAGGCAGGAGACTCGCTTGAGCCCAGGAGTTGGAGGTTGCTGTGAGCTGAGATGCCACAGCACTCTACCCAGGGGGACAGCTTGAGGCTCCTGTCTCAAAAAAAAAAAAAAAAAAAGAAATCCCACCAAACCCAGCTGTGAAAGAGGGAACAAGTTCTCCCCGATAACAGGGGAGTAACCTGGGGAAGCAGGAAGGGCTCTGATATCTAGCTGTCCCTCCCCAAGGAGAGGGTCCTCAACCACCAATATTGAAAGTTTATATTCAGGAGACTCCAGTGGTTCAAGAGCATGAGCACAAAGGAAGCGAGGAAGGTCAGATGGGGGAATTGAGGGAAGCTCTAATTGCACAATAAGCACATGTTTTATTAGAGTGAGGGGTGGCTGGAGGGGATGCTCACAGAGATTATAGGGTGGATGCCAACAATTTCTGGACATAACTTTTATTCACATTTTTTAATGGTTTAATAAAATGTTCATATTAAACATATACACAGATTTTCATTTCCAGTGTCTTCGGCATTGCCACAGCCCTATTATATCTACCTTGTTCAAATGATTTTGAGCACCTTCACGGACTTTTATACTTTTTGCCTAAAAAGAATTTACCTCCTCCCATCCTTTTTGGTGCCAACAACCAACTTCAGGGAACAATGATTCTGACTTTCAGGTGGTGAGATGTGGTTGAGTCTGGTCTCACCACTCCCTCTCCCTGCAAGCACCTCTTTCTACAGTAGTAACCTTGGCCAATCACCATAACTTATTGTTCTGGCCATAATAATTGGATTAGGCCATCATGTAACCCAATTTGCCCAATAAGATGAAATCTGCAAACTTTTATTTGAACCATGAGAAAGAGATAATCCTGTTCGCTTGGGCATCTAGTTTGAAAAATAACACAAGTTTCCATGCCAGAGGTCACCACATAAAGAGAGCTGGGCTGAGAGAGTGGACTACACAGAGGGAAAACAGCCAAAAGGTAGAGAGACATTGTCTGCCTTTTCAGTTATTTGAGCCAACAACTTATTCCCTTTTTTGCTCAAGTCGATTTGAAGTCTGTTTTCTGTTCCTGGAACTAACTGAAGGTGCAATTTCTGTGAGTCAGGTGAGAGACTGGGCCTGCTACATATGCAGCTTCTAGTTCTTGCCACCATCCCTTGAGATCACAGAAGAAATAGAGATCGGGGACAGCAGCTGCCCAAGGCAAGTTAAACACCAGAGCCATGGTTAGAACTCAAGGGTTGAAACTCAAGTTTTAAAGCAGAATCCAGCTTCCTTCCACACACTGAGTTTTGTAGAGTTTAAATGAAGTTAATATGTGTTAACCGCCCAGCTCATTAAAAGTGCTCAATAAATGCTGGTTACCCTGCATATATTACACTAAGCCAGTTTCTAGACACAGAAAGTTAGAGGAAAAAAGATTTAAGTGGTGGCAGGAGTCTTCTGGTCACAGTAAGAGGTCATGCCCACACATGTAGAAGTTAGAGTCTAATGCTCTCCCCACCAGTCTCCATTCACCCCATCCCCTGATGTAACTTGATCCATCCTAAACACTGGTGATGAGTCAGAGGATGCAGCCAGCCTATTTATTGTGCAATGACTGGACAGCAACCAAGTCCTTCTCCTTGCTCCACTGACCCCTAGGCTCAAAAAAGGGGAGGCCACAGTGTCCCATGACCCAAGAAGAATTCAGCTCTGAAGTTTTTGCTTTCTTCTTTCATCAAAGGGAGTTGCTATCACTCAGTGCAGTCCAGTGATGCTCCTTGCACCCACCCACAGTCTTGTTAACCAGCACAGATCCCACACTATCACACTTAAAAACATCTACCTTCCTGACAGCCCCTGAGACCCACCACTCCAGCCACACCAGACTCCTTGCTGTTCCACTTCCAAATCTTTGCATGTGCTGTTCCCCCTGTCTGTATCAGATTCTTTTGTTGTTAATTGAGACAGAGTCTCACTCATACTAGCTCACAGCACAGCAATCTCAAACTCTTGGGCTCAAGCGATCCCCTTATCTCAGCCTTCTGAGTAGCTGGGACTACAAATGCCTGCCACAGGCTCGGCGCCTGTGGCTCAATCAGCTGAGGCGCCAGCCACGTACACCTAGGGTGGCAGTTCAAATCCCCAGCCCGTCCCGCCAAAACAACAATGATGGCTGCAACCAAAAAAAAAAAAAAATGGCTGGGCGTTGTGGCAGGTGCCTGTGGTCCCAGTTGCTTGGGAGGCGGAGGCGGGAGACTTGCCTGAGCCCGGGAGTTGGAGATTGCTGTGAGCTGTGATGTCATTTCACTCTGCCCAGGGAGATAGCTTGAGGCTCCGTCTCAAAAAAAAACAAATGCCCGCCACAACACCCAGTTAGTTTTATTTATATATTTATTCACAACAGAGTCTCATTTCGTCACCCTTCGTAGAGTGCCACGGTGTCACAGCTCACATCAACCTCACACTCTTGGACTCAAGCAATTCTCTTGTCTCAGCCTCCTGAGTAGCTGGGACTGCAGGTGCCCACCACAACACCTGGCTTTTAGAGACAAGGTCTTGCTCTTGCTCAGGCTGGTCTCAAACTCATGAGTTCAGGCAATCCACCCACCTCAGCCTCCGGGAGTGCTAGGATTACAGGTGTGAGCCACCACACCCAGCCTTGCCCCCAGATTCTTTTGTGGCTACCACCTTGTCCTCTTTCAGGCATCCCCTTTGAGAGACCCTTCACCTACTATCTTATCCCTTGACTCAGACAACTGTTTCCAGGAAACTGTCTGATCCTCTGGGAGTTTTCTTTATTTTTTTGATTTGGGTTTTTTTGTTGTTGATTGTTTGTGTTTTGTTTTTTTTTTCCAGACGGAGTCTCACTTTGTCACCCTCGGTAGAGTGCCATGGCATCACAGCTCACAGAAACCTCAATCTCTTGGGCTCAAGTGATTCTCTTGCCTCAGCTCTCAAGTAGCTGGGACTACAGGCACCTGCCACAATGCCCAGCTATTTTTAGAGATTAGGTCTTGCTCTGGCTCAGGCTGGTCTTGAACTCGTGAGCTCAGGCAATACACCCACCTTGGCCTCCTGGAGTTCTAGGATTACAGGTGTGAGCCACCATGCCCAGCCTAGATTTCATTTTTTTTTGAGACAGAGTCTCACTGTGTCACCCTGGGTAGAGTACTGTGGTGTCACAGCTCACAGCAACCTCAAACTCTTGGGCTTAAGTGATTCTCTTGCCTCAGCCTCCCAAATAGCTGGAACTACAGGCGCCCACCACAATGCCCAGCTATTTTTTGTTGTTGTTGCAGTTGTCATTGTTGTCCAGCTGGCTGGCCCAGGCCAGGCTTGAACCCACCAGCCTGGGTGTATGTGGTCGGCGTCCTACCCACTGAGCTACAGGTGCCACCCAGTTTTGGAGTTTTTAAGCAAGAGTCTCACTCTGTCCCCCCGGATAAAGTGCAATCGTCATCATAGCTCATTGCAATCTGGAATTTCTGAGCTCAAGAGACGAGATCCTCCTGCCTCAGCCTACCAAGTAGCTAGAACTACAGGCACATGCCACAACACTGGCTAATTTTTCTATTTTTAGTGGAGACAGGATCTCGATCTTGCTCAAGCTGGTGCTGAACTCTTGAGCTCAAGTGATCCTCCCCCTCAGCCTCTCAAAGTGCTAGGATTACAGGCAGGAGCCACTGCCTCCTGGATTGATCCCCTGTTGACTAAGCCAAGATCAGAGACTAAAAGTATGTTCACCTCTGAGCATGTCTGGCTTCATTTTGCAGTTAACTGTGTTCATTCTGTTGCCCTGAGTCCCCAAAACTTACACAAGAGAAGGTACAGAGGGGGTTGTTAGGAAGTGTTTGTTGAATGAATGTATTTTCTGCCTGACAAACTCCTACTTACCTCTCAAAACCCACCGCAAACGGCCCTTCCTCCATAAACCCCATACTGACCTCTAAGGAGAACAGGGTTCCTCCCTCTAGATTCACTCAGCCCTGGGTCATTCTGCTCACTCTGATCCCAAATGAAGAGCTTCACCTGAGTTATAGAGCACAACTTATAAATCACTTCCCACTGCCTCTAGGACAGTGTTTTTCAACTTTTTTTATTTAATGGCACACTTGAATTATGTTGATTAAAAAGTTTTAAAGAAGAATATACTTATCGTGTTCTGAAATGCTTTTGAAAATAATTTTTTTTTGGGACTCCCTCCCTCATCCTGGGTAGAGTGCTGTGGTGTCATAGCTCATAACAACCTCAAACTCTTTGGCTCAAGTGATCCTCTTGCCTCAACTTCCTGAGTTGCTGGGACCACAGGTGCCTACCATGATGCATGGTCATTTTTTTTTCTCTCTCTCTTTTTTTTAGTGGAGACAAAGTTTTGCTCTTGCTCAGGCTGGTCTGGAACTCCTGAGCTCAAGCAATCCACTGGCCTTGGCCTCCCAGGGTGCTAGGATTACAGGTGTGAGCCACCGAACCTGGCCTGAAAATAATTTAATTAATGATCTTTAAAACTCCATGGCACACCTAAGATCCTCTGATGATCAACCAGTGTGCCACAGCACATCAGTTGAAAATCACTGCTGTTGGATCTAGTCTCTCCCCTGCTCCAGAGCTCTGCCTGGCTCCATTTGTTCCCTGCCAACTTCCACAGCATCATTTCCCACCCTTCCCTTTCTCACACCTACCACGTTAACCTTTCTGCACCTTACCACAAGGCCTTTGCACAGGCTGTCCCCCCTCCTTCCTGAAATGTTCTTCCCTCTGCATCCAGGCCATAGCATTCCTCTATTTAAAGCCTCTAAGGACAGACAAGTTAAATAAAAACCTAACCTCTTTCACACTTATTTGGATGACAAAAATATACAAAGTCAAGGCCAGGTGCAGTGGCTCACACCTGTCATCCTAGTATTCTGGGAGGCCAAGGCAGGTGGATTGTTTGAGCTCAGGAGTTCAAGATCAGCCTGAATAAGAGTAAAACCCCATATTTTTTTTTTTTACTAAAAATAGAAACACTGTCCGGGCATTGTGGTGGGCGCCTATAGTCCCAGCTACTTGGGAGGTTGAGGCAAGAGGATCACTCAAGCCCAAGAATTTGAGGTTGCTGAAAGCTAGGATGCCACAGCACTCTACCCAGAACAACAGAATGAGATTCTATCTCAAAAACTATACACAAAATCAGACAATTAAGTTTGTGAACTCATTCAAAAAAAGTGCTACAGGGCTATGCCTGTGGCTCAAAGGAGTAGGGCGCCAGCCCAATATACCAGAGGTGGTGGGTTCAAACTCGGCCCTGGCCAAAAAAAAAAAAAAAAGTGGTACATACCTCATTGCTGAATATCACTACCATAAACTTTGAGGTATGCACCTTGGGATGCTATGCACCAATGCCAGGACTTAATCCACCCTTCAAAACAATTTTGAGGCTCAGTGCCTGTAACTCAGTGGTTAGGGTGCCAACCACATGCACCAGGGCTGGTGAGTTCAAACCTGACCAGGGTCTGCTATGATAAACTCTTGGGCTCAAGCAATTCTCTTGCTTCAGCCTCCCAGTAGTTGAGACTACAGGCGCCTGCCACAACGCCCGGCTGTTTTTTTGGTTATTGTTTAGCAGGCTAGGGCTGGGTTTGAACCCACCAGCCCCAGTGTATGTGGTCGGCACCCTAACCACTGAGCTATGGGCACACAGCCAAATGGGAATACTTTAAAGGTGACTGTCGTGAGATTCAGGAATGAGATAAGTAACACTTTTCCTAGGATGACTTCGTGAACTTAATTGTCCTACCTCATATACTGTATATAGAAACTCTTGGGAGTTTCTGTGTGGTCAGCACAGCTATGTGACAATGGGAAATTGTCTTCACCAATCTGAGCCTCAATGTCCTCCCCTGCTAAATGTGGACGGTGACATTCCTCATAGCAGGCTCTTGGGGAGATTAAACAGATAACACGTAGAAAGCACTTAGCTCACTGCCTGCTTCATCACAAGCACTCAATAACCATTAGGAAAGCAAATGCTACTTTGCAGATGTTAGTTTTCATGGTTTGCTTTCCTGCTTTTCCTTATATGGGATTTTAGTTGATTTGAGGTACCCGCATCTTGTGAAGGTGAATTGAGGCCATTGGTGTCAGCAGGAAAAGACAAAAAGCATCTAAGTCACATTTTTGACTTCCAAACCAGGCCCTCGTCAGACCAAATTTCACTTTATGTTTTTAGAAACAGCATCTTGCTGTTGCCCTGGGTAGAATGCCATGGAGTCGTCATAGCTCATAGCAACCTCCCAACTGTTGAGCTCAAGCAATCCACCCACTTTGGCTTCCCAGAGTGCTGGGATTACAGGTGTGAGCCACTGCACCAGCCTGATTTTGAGCCTGGCTTTCCAGCCTTCTTGCCACTCCTGTGAGCTACTACTTTTCCAAAACACACTTCAGCTATTTATTAATCAATCAGACAGAACCAGTTTCTATTGTTTGTAAGTAAAAACTCTGATTTACACAAAATGGGAGACACCAGTATCGGACACATATTATAATTTTAGAACTATTTGGTTATAAGCATCAGAATATCTGATCTCTAATGTCTTAAGATGTGCAGATGGCTGGCTGGAAGCAGTGTCTGTAATCCTAGCACTCCAGGAGGCCGAGGCAGGTGGATTGCCTGAGCTCACAAGTTCAAGACCAGCCTGAGCCAGAGCAAGAACACATCTCTAAAAGGAAATAGCCAGGCGTTATGGTGGGTGCCTGTAGTCTCAGCTACTTGGGAGGTTGAGACAAGAGAATCACTTGAGCCCAAGAGTTTGAGGTTGCTGTGAGCTATGATGCCAAGGCACTTTCTACCCAGGGTGACAAAGTGAGACTCTGTCTCAAAAAAAAAAAAAAAAAAAGAAGTGCAGATGTTATTTCTCTCTGGAGGTCAGAGGTGCTGGGATGCAGCCGGTGACCTTTTGGTTTCAGTAATCTGGGAGAAGGCATTATTGTATCACTCTTAACTTGCTCCTCATGGCCACAAGATGGCTGCAGAAACTCCTGGCATTGTGTTCTCTTAAGAAGCAGTAAGGGAGGGAAGGGGGCAATAAGGCCTTTCTCTTTTCCAAAAACACCCGACCCCTTAAAGCTTACTGGCCAGAGCTGGGCAATGTGCCCAGATTGAAAACAACCCCAGCAAAAGGCATTGCCAAGAATGGTTCAGCTAAATCTTAACCCCTGAGGCTGGGCACATTGTTGCTGGCACCAAATTGTGGTTCTGTTGGTAAGGAGGGAAGAATGGATGCCAGGCTGGTCATCAGCAGGATTGGCCATAGGACGACAGGAAGAAAGAACTAAGTGGGTGTCCTTTTGCTCCCATGGTCCACACACAGATAATAAGCGTGGATACTGATATAAAACAGGCTTTGCACTCACCTTCCCACTCCAGAACCTCCCTTTTGTGCAACAAACATTCGGGCTATGTCCCCTCCATGCCATGTACCATGCTAGGCACCAGGCTGCTGAGATCCATAGCCAGGTACCCTTGGGAAAACCTGTGCACCAAGGCTCCATCATGCAAAGTGATTCTCCAGGGCCTGTGAGAACAAAGGAGCTAGAGCTGCTTTCTCAGAGATGGAGCCAGGGGCAGGTTTCCAAGCTGGCCAGGTCCAGGGCGGATTCCCACCTCACATGGCTCCCTGGAGGCCCTCTTGGCCCTCGCTTGTTGCAAGGCCCCAGAAGTCACACTTGGCCTCTCTCTAACGGGCTGTGTCTGACTGTCCTGAAAGACAGCGTTTTCCCACAGCCCAAGCCCAGGTGCAAGGGAGGCTCCTGCAGACTGCATCCCAGCCTCTGCAAGGAAGCAGGGCGCCTGGAATCAGACAGGTTTTCCCCAGGCTTGGGGAGGTACAGGGTTCCAGACCCCTTCAGGACACTAGGCAGGGCAGGCCAGGCTGGTCTAAGGTTGAGTGCATGTGTGAGTATACATGTGCACATGGTGAGCTTGCATTTAATTGTCAGCACATGAGCACGTTACAATGTGTGTGACTGAGCACATGCGTATGGGCATGCATGCATGGGCATAGCCATGTGAATGTGTGTTGCAGCACATGTGTGCAGGTGTGTGCGTGAGCGTGTGCAAATGTGCACACAGGCATGTTCTGCCTCTCTCTGAAGGACACAAACATTCACAAAGTGAAGATTCAAGCCAGTTTCTACTAAATTAAAAACAGCTTTTTCGTGTTTAAAGTTTACAATACGAAAAATAATTTTCCTTTCTTGTGGGGGGTGGGCGGGGGGAGGCTGAGGGAGGGGTAGGGGGCCCCAGGACATTCCAAAACTGGTCGAGACGGTTATGCACAATCGATCTGGTTAGATACGGCAGCACCCCCGCCCAGGGCCGGCACCCCTGCCAGCTTGTTGGGGACAAGATGTTCTGAGGTGTGAGCTGATCTGGAGAACTTGGAGCTGGCAAAGGCTTTTCACTGCCCCCCTGAAGAGGCCATGGCTCCAGTAGGGAAGGGTTCTCTTTGGAGCTCAGGTCGGGGGTGGGGCTGGAATGTTATGGTAAGTGCCTGAGAGCGGCTGCTTTCCTTGGATGCCCCTGGCAGCATGGGCTTCTTCCAGGGTCCCCATCCAGTTCCTATTTTAGTGCTGCCCCCACCACCCCCAGCCTTATCCTGGGCCCTGGTGGTCATGGCACAGGAGTGCCACTCCTGTGGGTGAGGCAACTTACACAGATCTGAGTGTGGAGGATAATGCAAGGCTGTCCAGGAGCATCAGGAGAAGCAAGTAGCCCACAAGCAGCTGGGTTTGAGGCAAGGCCAGCCATGAGAGTGGGGGCTGGGGATTCTCTACAGACCTCTCAGGCCCATATGGAAGGGCGATGACTTCATGTTTCCTTTAGGACTTGCCCTGTACCTCCCCCAGGGAGACAGGATCTCTGCACTTAGGCCTGGGGACTATGCAGATAGAGACAGGACCTCTGTGGGCTGCCTAGTGGCCAGGGGTTGGGCAACCTAGAAAGAATATCCCACATCAGGCTGCCCGACCTGGGCCGGGGTTTGCTCCCTGCCTCCCAGTGCCCAGGTAGAAATAGCTGCATTTCCTGCTGCCCCTGCACCCCTGAGCCCAAGCCCAGGCCCTCACCAGCTCCTCTGCAAAGCTGGAAAAGGCCCAGGGGGCGGAAAGAGGAGTTCCTAGATACACAGAAGACACACGAGGAATCTGTGACCAATCAAGCCCAAGCTACACAAGCTCAGCACTGGGCCCACTCCATCTTTTCGCCATAACATTTTTATTAAATAAAGGGAAATATTAGGAGACGACATCTGCTAAGATATGAGGTTAATTCTTTACACGGTGAGTGGGTCACAGAGACACGACATCAATCGTCTGTTAGCAGCAAGAGAGACACTTTAAGCTGCCCCGAGAGTACAAATCCCATTTATAAGACAGCAGCAGTGCCGGCTTTTTTTTTTTTTTTTTTTGAGACAGAGTCTAATGCTGTTGCCCTGGGTAGAGTGCCATGGCTCCAGCAACCTCGAAGTCTTGGGCTCAAGGGATCCTCTTGCCTCAGTTTTCTATTTTTAGTAGAGACAGGGTCTCGCTTTTGCTCAGGCTGGTCTTGAACCCATGAGCTCATACAATCCACCCGCCTCGGCCTCCCAGAGTGCTAGGATTATAGGCATGAGCCACCATGCCAGGCCCAGGCTTCTTAAAAAAAAGGGGGGGGGGCCTTGGCGCCTATGGCTCAAGTGGCTAAGTCACCAGCCACATACACCTAAGGTGGTGGGTTTGAATGCAGCCTGGGCCTGACAAAAAAACAATGACGGTTGCAACCAAAAAATAGCTGGGCATTGTGGTGGGCGCCTGTGGTCCCAGCTACTTGGGAGGCTGAGGCAGGAGACTCACTTGAGCCCAGGAGTTGGAGGTTGCTGTGAGCTGTGATGTCACAGCACTCTACCCAGGGGGATAGCTTGAGGTTCTATCTAAAAAAAAAAAAAAAAAGGCTGGGCACAGTATTACACCTGTAGTACTAGCACTTAGGAGGCCAAGGCAGGTGGATTGCCTGAGCTCACGGGTTCGAGAGCAGCCTGAGCCAGAGTGAGACCTTGTCTCTAAAAATAGCCAGGCATTGTTGTGGTCACCTACAGTCCCAGCTACTTGGGAGGCTGAGGCAAGAGAATTGCTTAAACCCAGGAGTTTGAGGTTGTTGGAGGTTGCTGTGAACTATGACGCCATGGCACTCTACCAAGGGTGACAAAATGAGACTGTTTTTAAAAAAAAAAAGTAAAGCAAAACAAAAAGAAAGGTTTAGAGGCTCAAGCATCAAATGGATGTGGCTAGAGATGCCATGAAGCCCTTGAAGGGAAAAGCCTCACCACAGGCCTGACTTCTCCCGGGGTGGGCCCAGGCTCAGTAACATTATCTTAAAACAGGGTAGGCTGGTGGGAGCCCAGGGGGACACAGAAGGGTAGAAAAAAGGGAAGGAAATAAAAGTCATCCAACAGACCTGAAAGGTACACATGCACTACAAGATTCTGAACCATGGGAAAAGGACAGCCCAGCCACGAGAGACAAACATAGGCAGGGCTATCTTGGCCTATCCTCCTCAGTAAGGCCCATGTGACATTGAGTGCCAAGTGGAAGGTCCAAGACCCATAAGGACCATCTCTAGGAGTTATTTCCTCCTGAAAGAAAATGAGTGAATGCTTTGAAGATGCTGGGACCCTTCAGAAACAGAGACATCAGCCAGAGCCTCCTGCCCTGGCAGCTCAGGATGAGGGGTGCAGGTGTTGGGGGCATGTGTCGGGGGAGGGAGGCATGCACTCTCATCCTCTACCCACCCTGAGCCAGGAGCTTCAGAGCTGCCTCTCACTGCTCCTGGAATTCCTTATGTTATAGAGGTTTGGGGTGAGTTTATTTTAAAAATACACACAGGCAAGAGATTTGGAAGAGGGTGATAAGTCGCATACCTTGAACTTTGGGTTTGATGTTAATGAGCTTGCATCTGAATGTCTGAAACTGTGGGGCTGTTGGGGGTGGGGAGAGGAGAGAGGAGAGAGGCAAAGCCACACAACCACCACCACAAAGGAGACCAGAATTTCCACCCACCAGCCAAGACATCCAAGGTGGTGAGAAAACTGCCCCTGGAATGCTGCCACAACACGCCTGGCCTCCTGGCTGGCAGACTCCCTCAGCTGGACTCCCAGCTAGGATCTGCTTTGGGAATGAAGGAAGGAGGCAGACCAGGGAGGGAGGGTTATCAATGCTGCATGCCCCCTGAGGCCAGCCCAGGGGGAGCTGCTAGGGTTCTTGGCCAGATGTGTATTTGCCAAGCCCCACTCAGAGATAGCATGCAACCAGGCCAAGGTTCCAGGGGTCACCTCCTAGTCCCAGCCCGGGGCAGCAGGATAGGGGCACAGGCAATGCCTGCAAAGGACTCCGGAAAGTGCAGATCTCGTTCCCACTCATCTGTCTCCGTATTGTACACCTGCACAATGCCTGTCACATTGTTGAGGCGCCAGTTGTAGCCCCCAACGATGTAAATTTTCCTTTCCAGCAGGCAGCAGCCGGCCTCTGACTGGCCTGCTCGCATAGGGCTCACAGTGGTCCACTGGTCTGTCTCAGGCACATAGTACTCCACAGCCAGGACATCAAAGCAGCGGTCCATATGGTCCATGCGGCCACCGAGGGCATAGATGCGGCCGCCGGCACCCACCATGGCATGCAGCACACGAGGCTCGCTCATGGGTGCTTTAAACTCCCACTGGTCGGACACAGGGTCATAGCAGTGCAGGGCTTTCTTGTCCTCCACCGAGATGCCATAACCACCCGAGATGTAGAGGCGGCTCCCCAAAGCAGCCCCAGCGTGGCCCCATGTGCGGCGCTTCAGTGAGCAGGCATAGCCCCACTCATTACGCCGGGGGCAGTACCTCTCCACAGAGGCCAGGCTGCCGGCCCGATTGCGGCCACCTGTGGCATACACCATGCCGCAGAGCACATTCAGCTGGAACTGGATGCGGCTCTCCTGCATAGCCTGCAGGCGTAGCCAGCGGTTCAGATGGGGGTCATAGCGGTAGCAGGCATCCACAGCACCCTCACCACTCCGATACTGCAACTGCTGGCCACCAGCCATGTACACAAAGTTGTCCAGCACGGCCACACATGTGTGGCTACAGCCCACCTCCATCTCTGTGAGCTCACGGAAGTGGCGGGCACCAGGCTCAGGTAACTGGTACACCTTGCTGCTGACAGAGCGGTCACTGTCAGTGTAGGGTGTGCCACCAAAGGTGACCAGTGAGGGCACATCCGAGCGAATAGCAGTGCGTGGTGACTGCATCTCATGCTGCCGGAAGGGCAGCACCTGGTAGTTGAAGGCCTCCAGCAGGTACTGACGGCACAACACATCTTCTACCATGATGTCCAGTGTCTGCACACTGTCCACCAGCTCCGAAGACTGCATGAGTGGGAAGCGGATGTGGCAGAGCACATGGCTGGCACGTGGCCGCCGGGCTGGGTCATGCTGCAGCCAGCGGACGGCAGCACGAAACAGGTCAATCTCAGTGCAGCTCTGCAGCCGATTGCTCTGCAGGAAGAAGACAAGGCGCTCCAGGGGCAGGCGCAGGAAGTCCTCCTCCTCTGCAATCTGCAGAAAGTGCTGGAAGGTGAAAGCATCTACCGATTCCCGGAGTGAGGCCAGGCTGAAAGTGGTGGCCATCTGGCCGATGTTGAGGCAGGTCTCCACACTCATGGCTGCCTTGAGAAATTCCTCACACAGCTCCACCACAGGTAGCATCTGTAGGAACACAGCCGCACCCAGCACATCCTGCACACAGTCGAGGTCCAGGGTCACTTCAGCACTATAAGCAAAGTCAATGATATGCCGCAGTCCACGGGCCGACACACCTTTCAATTCAATGACATCCTGGCTCGCCTCCCTCATGCCGCCTGTGAACATGGCCCTGAAGGTCAGAAACAACAGCATGTGGGCTCAGGGCACCTAGTGGGCATTCTGGTCAGCCAGAAATGGTCTAGCCTCAGGAATAGTGGCCCCAAGACACAGAACACAGGGTCCAGCCAGCAAGAGAAAAGCAGGCTGGATGCTTGTTAAAAAACATGCAAAAAAGAAAAGAAAAAGTTTTACTTCACCCCAAGCTGTGTATCTTCCTTCCCTGCTCTACCCCTCTGCAAGTGCCCTGCCCTGGCCCCTTAATGAGCAGATCATGGCTCTCATCTCAGAGCTGCAGGAGCTGCAAGCCTGGTTCAGCCACACCCACAGTGTACCTCACTGCAGCCTGGCTACAGGACAGAGGGGGTCAGGTGCAGCTACGCAGAAGATCACCTCCTTGTGGGTCTGGGGACAGATCTGTAGCCCCATCTCAGGAGACAAGGCCAGGGCTGTAGAGAAGCCTCATAGCACAGTTCACAGAGCCCAGCTCTGACTTCCCCAGCCTGGGTCTCAGCAACTGTCAGACAGGGAAAGGCAGTTGATAGACACCCCCCAGGAATGGAATCCTGGGGGGTGTCACTGCAATCTCCAGGGAGATGCCCAGGCAATGAAGGAAGCACCCCACCCCACTCCAAGCACAGCCCAGAGGAGCTGGTGGCCACATCTTCAGCCAACCATGATTCTCCTGCTCTAGGAGGCAGGGCTAATGTGAGAACCAGAGAGGGGACACAAATACATGGGCAGGAGGGCAGTGGGGAGGCTTAAGGCCCTGAGTCGCAGTGCCCTGTTGCTTTTAGGATGCACCCTACAGGCAGAGGGGAGAAAAGCCCGACGCCCATTCCTGGGCAATAGGAAGTTCCTCTCACAGGGAGGGTTGGTATCTCACAATAACTCTTACTTCCATCTGTACCTTCTCTGATGAGGGAGAACTTCCTTCATCCATCTGCCCAACATAAGTTCATACCCTAGTCTCACACCCAGTGTGGGCCAAGCCCAGAGCCTCAGGAGCCAGGCCAGCCATAAGGGTGTCATCACAGGGCACCAACTGATATCTACCTGGCAAGCCACTCACTGGCGTCTTAGAACCATCCAGGAGCAGTACTCTGCCAGCTCCTCAGACTCTGCCTTCTTGTCCCCATTAGTCCCCACTGGCCCTAGGGCATTATGTGATGAAGGCAGAGGCAATTAGGGTGACGGGAGGGAGTTTTGCCTTTTAAGGCCTCACCAGCCACAGTGCCAGCACAGGAGAGCCTTTAAAGGGCATTGCTGGCTGGGCTGGCCCACTCGTCCCCCAATCCAGAACAAAAATAGAAGCAGCGCCCCAGTTGGCCTGGCTGTTTCAGCTCCCCACAACAGCCTTGCTGAGCCCACAGGGCGGGTGACTGGGGCACATGCCAGGCTAGGCATCCCAGCTTGAGGGAATGTGCAGCCTGAAGCATATATCTGGGCTGGGATGTGCCTAGGAATCACCCCAGAGTGGCCTGCTGTGACCTGGCAGGAAGCTCAGCCACCAGTCACTGAGGGTTGAAAAAGGCAGTGCAACCCTGAGACAGCCCCCAGCTGAAGAGAACAGCTCCCTCCATAAACTCCAAAGGGCCTCCTCTTCTGGCCCAGCTATGACACAGGGATAGCAGACACACCTGCATGCCTGCTCAGGCCTCATCTGTCACTAAGGAGAAGCACCTACAGCTCAGGACAACAGGAGGAAACCTCATCCAGGCCTTGGATAGAGTCTAGCACATGGGTGCTGATAGACATAGGTGTCACTGTAGATCTTGGTGGCCCTCTGGTCCCTCTGCTGTTCTGCTTTAGGGGTCCTGAGAGTGGACATCCTGATAGCAAGGATTTGTGCTCATTTCCTCCCTGCTGGGTCTTAAGGCCTAGAATGGCTCCTCCCAAGCAGCAGGTGCCACATAAGGAAGCAGTATAAAAGCTCAGCTGAGCCCTGCCACCCCCAGGGCAACAGCTGTTCAGGGAATGCCCACGGGCCAACACTGTCCCCCAAAGTGTGTTCTGCCCAGAAAAAGTAAGATGCAAATCTGGGAAAACCTCCAGGTTTATTGGACACTGGGCTTCTCTTAGAAGAGAGGCCACCACTGACCAGTTTCCCTCAAAGCTGTCCCTCACTGACATGGACGGGAGCCCCGTTTAGAACGTGGGTGCTCTCCACCCTGTCCTCCTCCCCAAACCCCTCCAAGCTGCACTTACCTGAAGTAATCACTGCAGGCAGCCAGGACCACCTTGTGCGCATGGAAGGCCTCTCTGTTGATGGTGAGCACCACATCAAGCAGCTGGCCCTGGGAGCGGAGGGTGGCCAGGCCCTGTAGAAGGCTGGTACTATGGCCAGGTGCTGAGAAGGTACACTTAAGGGACCCATTCTTATCGGCCGTGCTGGAGGGAGAGCAGAGGTCGGCACACAGGCCATAGGCCTTTAGGTTCCAAGACACAATACAACATGAAGAACCTCAAAAGCACAAAAGGCCACTTGGTGTATGATTCAACAGATATGAAGCTTGCCGGAAAGGACACGCACATCCATAGAGACAGAAAGCAGATGGGGGATTGCCAGGGGCTAGGTGAGGGGGAGTGGGGACTGAGGCTAATGAGGACAGGGTTTCCTTTTGGGGTAATGAAAGTGTTCTGGAACTAGACAGTATACTTGTAGTGCTGCACACTATGAATGTATTGAATGCTATTAAATTGTAGACATTATAATGGTTAGTTCTATGTGCTGTGAATTTCACTTCAATAAGAAAGCAAAACATAGATAGATAGGCAGCGCCTGTGGCTCAAAAAGGTAGGGCGCCAGCCCCATATGCTGTAGGTGGCAGGTTCAAACCCAGCCTCAACCAAAAAAACTGCACAAAAAAATGAAAGCAAAACATAAAATATGGGCACTTTCTCAGGTCCTCTGATGGACTCAGCAGCCATGGCACCCCAGCACTCTCAGGTTGTATAAGCCCTCTGCAGTCCAGCCCCCATCAACCCCAGTCACCTATCACTTCTCCCCTCCAGCCCTGTTGACCCCGACGCCTTCATTTTGGAAAACTTTTGTTGAACAGATCAATAACTAAGTAGCTTAGGAGTCCTAAATCCATCATGTCATTCTCAGAACACAACAGGAAGGGGACACTGTTGCCAACTCCAGGGTCAGGCCCCTGTGGGATCAAGAACCCCTCCTCTCCCAAGCACTCTTGCCTGTCCCTGTGATCTATGGCCCTGCTGAACTTGCTCTCACATTCCAGGAATTAATGCCTGCCCCCAAGTGAGGGCCAGGAATGTGGTCACTAGTCTTTTCAAGAAAACAGGAATAGAAGGGAAGGATTCAAGGCTCCACTGCCTGCCAGCCCCCAAACCATACTGGGTATTAAATTATTAATGTCAAATATAAGGCACACAGCTGGCATTTGCTAAACACAGCCACTGCCACCAGAGGTCCCTGACCAGAGATAGGCCCTTCCAGAGATACTTGGGAAAGGGCGGGTGATCAACCAGGGGGCAGAGGGGCTATAGGGTAAGCCACTGACCACAGTCAGGTGAGGTGCTGCAGGGCAGGGCAAGGCAAGTTGCCCAACCTTAGTCCTGCAAGGCTGGGAACATGGTGTAGACAGGACATGGCATGAAGGACCTGTATGAAGGAACCTGAAGTTAGGGAACCCAGCATGAGTGCCTGTGCTTGGTGGAAGCGCTTTGAGTCCCTAGGGAGGCAAGACACATATGATTTGGACCTCAACACTGAGCTTGTCTGGGGCTGGGCATCTGCCCCTATGAAGCCAAACCCACCTTCCTGCAGTCCCTCCTGAGCCCCATGGTGTCCAGAGCTTCTCTGGCCATTTCCTCTACCACCTAGCCTTGGCTCTTGCCATTCCCCCACATGGGCATTTTTCTGCTACTTGCCTGGGCTCCACGACCACATTCAGCTGATGGTGCACATACACCATCTTCCTGAACGGGATCCCCTAAAGAATCATTCAAACCCAATAACAGAATGTCCATAGCAGAATGGACATTAGCAAAATGGCCCATAGCAGAATGTCTGGAGACCCAAAGGCTATAAAAAGCAGCTCCACATAACCAGGAAACCTGTCCCAACTGTACCCCAGCCCTCACTTCCCCTCTGCCCTACACACTGGGCCCCCACAGGCAGGGCTCCATTTTAGAAACTCCCTGGGCTGGAGTCAAGGACGTTGGTTGAGTCAGCCAAAGGGCCATAACTTGGATCTCCCCACAACCCAGAGTCCTTGCCTCACCCATGAGTGTTCATTCATTCTTCATTCATTCATTCAGCCTGCACTTCACCCATGGGGCCAGACCTATCTCATGATACTTACAGGCATTAGCAGTCTAATGAAGGGAAGGAGGAAGACAGATACCAAATCAATGGAGACAGAAGGAAATAACCACTAAGTGCTCTGAGAGCCTGAAGGGAATGGGGAGATGCCTAAATGATGACTGGGAGGAAGAGGAGGAGGAGTAATTAAGTGAAGAAGGAATGCCTATGGGCTCTGTGCCTGTGGCTCAAGTGGCTAAGGCGCCAGCCACATACACCTAAGGTGGTGGGTTTGAATCCCCAGCCCGGGCCCGCCAAACAATGAAGGCTGCAACCAAAAAAAATGGCTGGGCGTTGTGGCGGGCTCCTGTAGTCCCAGCTACTTGGGAGGCTGAGACAGGAGACTCACTTGAGCCCAGGAGTTGGAGGTTGCTATGAGCTGTGATGCCATGGCACTCTACCCAGGGGGATAGCTTGAGGCTCTGTCTCCAAAAAAAAAAAGAAGGAATGCCTATGTATACCTTGGACAGAGCAGGGAGCCCCAGAATTCCCAAGTACCCTTCCCATAAGCCCTTACAATGTGCACATTCAGACCCACAGGGAACCAGCATCTGGGTAGAAGCCCTGGGCACATGAGAAACTCAAAAGGGACCCCAAAGACCACTGTACCAAAGACAAGTTGGATAACAGGACAGAAGTTGTAGAGTTCATGAGGGGCACAGGCCAGGGTTCTAACTGCTGCCCACTGTTGGCTATCTGTGGGACTTGGGCCCATTCCCTGATTCTCTGGTCTCAGTTTTCTTGGCTGCCAAATGGGACACAGATGTCACTGGGTTGCCATGGGGCTCCCCAGCCCCCACCAACTCCTAGGAAATTGGGGAGCCACAGACCACCTACTGCCCAGATTACCTTTGGGCCGGGGAGGTAGTGAGGCATGCCTGGCAGGGTTCTTCATCATGACATGACCCCTACAAGCCACCTACATGCCCTCTCCATCCACTGAATGGGACCAGGCCATTACATTTGGGAACTTGGAAGCTCAGAACCACCCCCACAGCACCAGCATGTAGCAGTGCTGAGTGAGCCCTGTTGGCCTCTCTATGGACATGTAGCCTCACAGATTCATACATGGGCCCTGCCAGACTTTGCTATTTTGCTTTCAGCTGGTCTGGTTTTTCCTTAGACATTTGAGGAGATTTAAAAGGTGAGGTGGGAAGACTTCCTGCATTTCCTCTAAGTCCTGGGGAGCAGGTGTGTACGTGTACTATTTTTATCAGAAGAAAGATTTCATGCCAAGGGCAGCTTCGTGATAGAGCTGCCGAGTCCTTGGACACATATTTACCATCTTCCTCCATATATAAAGAGTAGCAAAAAAACAATACAAAACCAGCAATCATGGCTCAGTGCCTGTGGCTCAATCGGCTAAGGCGCCAGCCACATACACCTAAGGTGGCGGGTTCAAATCCCCAGCCCGGACCCGCCGAACAACAATGATGGCTGCAACCAAAAAATGGCCGGGCGTTGTGGCGGGCGCCTGTGGTCCCAGCTACTTGGGAGGTGGAGGCAGGAGACTCGCTTGAGCCCAGGAGTTGGAGGTTGCTATGAGCTGTGATGTGATGCCATGGCACTCT
>CAUYQV010166133.1:0-35644 GCA_963574575.1 Galagoides demidoff
TTTATTTTTTATTAAATCATAACTTTGTACATTGATGCATTTATGGGGTTCAGGGTACTGCTTCAATATACAATGTGAAATGCTTACATTGAACTAAGAACACATCTATTACAATTATACTCATTTCTTAATAGGTTTGAAATATACCATTGCATCATGCACATTAGGTGAGGTCCCCTCAAATACTCTCCCTTCTCCTATATCCCCTGTCCCCTCCCCTCTCTCTCCACTTCCCTTCTACTTTCTGGACTATAGTTATGTTTTGCCATTCATATGAGTGTGTAGGTGGTTATATATTTATTTATAGTAGTATTGAGTACATTAGATACTTTTTCACCCCATTCTTGAGATTCTTTACTAAGGAGAGTATGTTCCAGCTCAAAGTTCCTTTTAAAAACACCATTCTCTATTCTTCAAAACCTATCAAAAGCTGTGATTGCTAAAGTCTTTGTAAAAATTCAAAACCAAACTTATGCTTTAACATGTAAGGAGATTTCAGGAGAGGTGATAATATTTTTTTGTATTCATCCCATGTCATAACAAAAGGGTTATTTTAACACTATACATTGTTAACAATATAAACAAACATTTTTTTTTTATTGTTTCAGGTTAATTGATGGTACAAAGAAGTAGGTTATGCTGATTGCATTTGTTAGGTAAAATCCCTCTTATAATTGTGTCCTACCCCCAAGAGGTATACCATACACTAGTACCCCCTTTCCACCTCCTCCCTGCTCCCTCATTCGTCTACCCTTTATCTTGAATTGATTTGAGTTTTTCTCTTATGAGGGTGTGTATTAGATCATCTACTGGCTTCATATTAAAACTGAGTGCATTGGATTCTTTCTTCTTCATTCTGATGATACATTACTAAGAAGTATATGTTCCAACTCTATCCAGGTTAATACAAAAAATGTAAAGTTTCCGACATTTTGAATGGCTGAATACTACTACACTTTTGAAGATAGTGTAGCAAGCTCATTTGTAAGAGTAATTTCCTTCCTTCATTTATTCCACTTAAAATCATGCCTTGGGGTTTAGCCCTACTTCATTCAATGCTGTTTTCCTGTTTCCCTTACCTTGTACAAATGATTCCTGTCTATTGTTATGTTATCTTTCCAGGCCTTATACTACTACTCACGTGACTGCTCTTTTTTTCCTCCAACTACTTTGTATTGTTGGATTTTCTTCTTTTTTCTTCTCTTAAATCCCTTACAAGTGGATGAAAGCACTTGACTACTTCAAAATATTTTCTACTATGGTGATGTCTGAGAATTTACATATTGAAATACATATAATTTCATCATAAATTTACTTTCTTTTATTTTCCTTTTATCATATAGTTAGGACGTTTATCATGATTATTTTGATATTATTATGAACTCTTCTTTTTTTAGCTCCCTCATCAAAGTCATACATTACAGTTCTGACCTCTGTAAAGTATCTCAGATTAGCTGTCTAGCAAAGGATTTCAATTAAAATGAAAATATTGAAATGACAGATAAAGAATTCCAAATATGGATGGTAAAGAAACTCAATTAAATCTAAGAGAAAATGGAAAACCAACTCAATGAAACCAGAAAGATAATTTAGGAAATGAATGAAAAATTTCCTAAAGAAATAATTATATATCTGTCATTTCAGTATTTTCATTTTATACACACACACACATACTTTTAGAAATAAATACAACTTCTATGGAGAGTGTTCTCCAAATCTATCCAGATAAATACAAAAGTCTCCATCTTTTTTATGGCTAACTAGTATTCCATGATATACACAAACCATAGTTTATGGTACTTTTTAAATATGGGCCATTCTCATTGGAGGTAGGTGATATCTCATTGTGGTTTTGATTTGCATTGTCTTAATGATTAGAGATGTTAACTTTTTTTTTTTCCCATGAGTTTGTTGGCTGTTAGTCTATCCTCATTTGAAAATTTCCAGTTCATGTCTTTTGCCTACTTTTTTAATAGGGTTGTTTGTTTGTTGCTTGGTGATTTGCTTGAGTTCTTTGTAGATTCTAGCTATTAATTCTTTACAGATATATAGCTTGCAAATATTTTCTTCCAGTTGGTGGGTTGTCTATTTGCTCTTTTGATTGTGCCTTGGCTAAGCAGAAGCTTTTTAATTTGATCAGGTCCCATATATTTATTTTTGTTGTTGCTAAAATTGATTTTGGGGTTGTATTCATGAATTATTTGCCTAGGCTGATATCTATAAGAATTTCCCCAATATTTTTCTAGGATTTTTAATGTTTCCTGCCCTAGGTTTAAGTCTGGAGTTAATCTATCATGAATTAATTCCCATTAAAACAACAATGCCCTTTTTTCTGATCTAGAAAAAAATAGTTCTACCCTTCACATGAAAATAGAAAAGACTCCAAATAGCCGTGGCAATTGTATATAATAAGAACAAAGCAGGAAGCCTCACTTTACTGGACTTTACGCTATACAACAAGGCTACGGTAACCAAAACAGCATGGTACTGGCACAAAAACATAGAGACATAGAACTATGGATCAGAACAGAGAACCCAGAGATGAAATCCTCATCTGATTTTTGACAAAACAGATAAAAAAAGTACACTCTGGGGGAAAAGAATCCCTGGTCCATAAATGGCGTTAGGAAAACTAGATAGCCACATATAAAAGACTGAAATAGGATCCACACCTTTCACCATAAACAGTGTTTTCAAAAGAAGATACACAAATGGCCAACAGATGTGAAATAATGTCCACCATCACTAATCATCAGAGTAATACAAATTAAAACCAGGTGTCCTCAAACTATGGCCCATGGGCCACATGCAGCCTGCCTAGGACATTTATCTTGCCCGCAGGGTGTTTTTGCCCCCGTTGCCTGTCCTGTTTACCAGCGGACTTGTCCCGGGGTCTGCAGTCCGGCCCTCCAGTGGTCTGCGGGTAAGGGAACGGGCGCCCTGTTTAAAAATTTTGATGAACCCTGAATTAAAACCCAAATGAGATACTACCTTATCCCTATTAGAATAACCATTATTAAAAATAAAAAAAGCCAATAATGTTCGCATGTGTACAGTGAATAGGAAATGCTTATACACTGCTGGTGGAACTGTAGTGCAACCTCTGTAGAAAACAGTAAGGAAATTTCTCAACTAAAAGTAGACCTACTATTCAATCCAGCAGTCCCACTACTGGGTATATACTCAAAGGAAATTAAGTTAGTATATCAAACAGACACCTTTATCTGAATGTTTATCACAGCACAATCACAATTGCAAAGATGAGGAATTAACTTAAGCACCCATCCACCTAATCAACTGATGAGTGGATAAAGAAAATGTGGTATATGCATGAATATAGCCTGGAGTACTACTCAGCCACTTAAAGAATGAAATAATGTCATCTGCAGCAACTTGTATGGAACTTGAGGCCATTATCTTTAGTAAAGTATCTCAGGAATGGAAAAACAAACACCACATGCTCTCACTAATAAGCAGGAGCAAAACAAGGCATAAAACTTCCCTACTGAATACAATTTACACTATTCTGGTGATGAGCGCACTAGCAGCTCTGACCTGAGCATTACATGATTTATGCATATAATATGAACACTTGTACACCTAATATTTGGAAATAAAAATTATATAAAAAAGTGTGAGTAATAAAAAGAGTAAATGACACAGACCATACATACTAGGTGATTTCAACATTCCTTTTCTAGATATGACTAGATCAAGTAGAGAAAAAAAAGATGTGAGATGTATATACATATACATATATAGAGTGTGTGTGTGTATATATATATCCTATAAAGACAGAAACACCTAAAATGTATGCTAATCCAGAATCTTTGATGTGAAATTCAAAACAAAATTTTGTTTTGCATTAAGTCAACTAATTTCATGTGGTTTTTAAAATTGAAAGCCTCAATTAAAAAATATTTTTGAGTTGTATAAATGTATAATTACTATTTCCTATTTATAGTTATACAAAAGTATGTATAGAAAAGGAATCTATGAAGTTTTCATTATTTTTCCTTGATCTTCATACTGATTTTAGCTAATACTCTAAGTGCTCACGTATTCATATCAAAAGAAGAATGATAATATAAAATAGATGACTGATTAATTGATAGATACAGCACTTTGAGACTCAGTCCTCAAATTATTGTTTCATCCCTATACATCATCCAAGACTATCTTAGGAAAAATTTATGAACTTGTACTAACAAATACGAAAAGGTTATGGCTGCATTTTGACTGGAAACAACTCTTTCAAATTTTTAAAAATGTTGAATCTTTGAGCAAAACCATTTTAAATAAAGATATATGAGCCAAAAGAAGAAGAACAAGAACAAGAAAAATCTTCATGTGGGTGAGTGAGGAAAGTATAGATTGGTAACATCTCAAAAAAACCCAAGGTTGTACTTTCTTGAATATTTTTCTCAAAACAAGAAGATAAATGATGAAGCACGAAGCTGGTATTAAAAAGCTTAGTTGGAGACTAACACACTTACTATAATACAATCTTGGTGGCTTAATAGAAGAAGTATTTTTTTTCTTCTTGGCCTCAAGCCTGGTGCTAGTGTACCATTGACCCGATCACTAGCGAGGTTGAGTGCATCTCCACATTTATTGGCCATTTGAAGTTCCTATTCCATATATTAGAGTTTTATATTTTTACACTTGATCTTAGCCAGAAGGTTGAGAAGTGATTGGTAATTTATTTCCTTTTTGCTAATTTTTTCTCTTGGGTGTTTAGTTCTTTTTAACTGATTTGTGTAGTGTGGATATTAATCTCGTGTCTCTATAAAGACTTCAAATATTTTCTCTACCTCCTACTCGTTTATTAACTTTGTGTATGTTGTCACTTTTTTAATACAGAAGTTTTCATTTTTTTATGTGGTTCAAATGTGTCATTCTTTACAGTCATCATAAACATTTTTCTAAGAGTTCCTTTTTTATATATTAAACACAATTTTCCTGTCTTATTGGGTTAGGCCTTCTAGACCAAGGTCAAAGAGTGGCAGGAATAACAGATATTGCTGCCTTGTTCCTGACTTTAACTGGAATATTTCTAAAGATTCACCATGATGGCTTAGCACCTGTGGCTCAAGTGGCTAAGGCACCAGCCACATACACCTAAGATGGTTGGTTTGAATCCAGCCCAGGCTTGCCAAACAACAATGACGGCTGCAACCAAAAAATAGCCAGGCGTTGTGGTGGGCACCTGTGGTCCCAGCTACTTGGGAGGTGGAGGCAGGAGACTCACTTGAGCCCAGGAGTTGGAGGTTGCTCTGAGCTATGATGCCACAGCACTCTACCCAGGGGGACAGCTTGAGGCTCTATCTAAAAAAAAAAAAGATTCACCATGATGTAGTATGTTTAGTACAGGACTGACTTGCTTTAAGTAACAATTAGATAAAGCCTTCAGCATGTAAGCTATAAACGATAGATATTATTTATTATTTAGCAAGTCACTTATATTCTCTGTTCCAAGTCTCCCTGCTTCTAAATAAGAGATTGGGGCTGAATGATGTCTAAGATTGTTTCCAGAAAACAGTTGCAATTTCAAGATAAATTTTCTAACGTGTCACATCATTTCATTCATCTAAATAAACAAAGATCTTCTCTGTGATATGAAACACATAATCACAAAGACGTACAAACACATAAGCACGAGGGAGACCCTCAGTCATCTCAGTAACTCACACTTAGATATGTGCAGGGGGCCCAGGTAAAAAGTTTCAATTTTGGTATTTTGCAAGTCACTTTATAAAGTTGTTTGGCAACTTTCACTGAAGGCAAAAATGAAGTTGAGAGGAAAGCAAAGTAAAGTAAGGACTGGGAAATCATGGGTGAATATGGCAGTATCCCAGCTTCAAAAGCCACTTGCACCTGGCCAGTGTGGGGCTCAGAAACCCCAGAGTAAAATCCTAAGAAGCAGCCTTAGAAGTCCTTCTCTGATCTTCTGCCCTCCAGTCACTTGACCCCCATTCTCCCCTGAGGCAAACCATAGAAACCAGAGTTCCTCCATGGCAGGTCACAGAAACCAAAATCCCATTTCTCCAAAGCCAGCCATCAGGCCCCCAACATTACTTTCACATCCTGCCCCACCTTTCTGCGTCAGGGCTGGCTATAAATAAATTAAGACTTTTATTCCAGAGAGGGTCCTACGCCATACCCAGAAGAAATGAATGCTGCATAGGGAGGCCAAGAAAAATATGGGCAGGCCTTGCTGTATTTCCTCCTTGGTCTATTAGCATTAGATCATACTAGTTTTGCCAAATCACACTTCTACACAGCTGTCCATATTTCATGGAACCTAAGCATAAAAGTGGACCTCTGCGGCCTTGGATCTTCACTCTGAAGGTTTCCATGTCGCAGAAGCTATGACCAAATAGATTCGTTATGTTTTTCTATTAACTGGTCTTTGTTTATAGGGGTGTCAACTGTGACCCTTATCATGGAGAAGAAAGGGGTCCCTTCCTTCATGCGTCTACAAAGCAAATGTTATTATTGTTGTTATTATTTTCTGCTCCAATGAGGCAGAGACTTAGTGTCTGGGAGGTACAGGGAGGGAGAATACCCAAGCTGGAACTAAATAATTAATTTCCTATCGCCCACAAAGATGCAAGAAGCAAAGGGAGGAGGAGCAGGCTCATTGGGGTAAGCAATTGAAATTGCTAAAGAATGAGAATTGAAAAGCAGCCAGACAGTATGCTGAGTGGAGGAGCAAAGAGTGCAAGAAATTGGCAGGCAGTCATGAGAGATGGAGCCAGAGGGGAACACACAAAGGGTCTCAGATGAGTCAAGCTTCATCACAGGAGTTATGGGGGGGACAGGGAGCAAAAGGCATGAATGTGGGCACCCACCCAGAATGGAGGAGGGTGAGAAGAGTAAGGAAAGGGTCAAAATGATAAGATTAAAGCTATTCGAAGAAGCCACCTGCAGACAGAGAGTTGGCTAGCAGATTGTGCATGAAAAGTGCCCAACAGATTGGAGTACGTGGTGCCATCCAAACTCCAAGCAGCAGGGGAAATGCAGTTGAGACATAGTGGAGTTAAGAGCAAAGCTATCTCCAGTGAACCAGATATGGCCGAAGCTATTATGGGAGATGGGACTGGATGAGGAGCCACTCTCGCATTGTTTTATTTTCAGAGATGGAGCGAGGGACCAAATCAGAGCTCATAATCCACATGGTTAAGGATTTCTAGAAGTTATAAATCAAGCTAGCAAACTGTTAAATGAAGTGGCCCAGCTACCTGTCTGGACAAGATACTTTCCTAAAGACATGGAAGGACAGATGCACGTTTTGAATTCCTAGACTTTGGGAAGTTGGCCAGAATGTGGCAGTAATTGGAGAGCTGCCTTGTGGCCCCAGGGCCCTGGCCTCCACCCCTCTTCTCCTACCCCAGGCGTGCTCTTCTGCCTCTTGCTCGGTTCTGCACCAGGAGGGCCCGGCTTGCTAAGTGAGAGTACTCCCCACCTAGCTTGTTGGCCCAAGCTCTATTCGCCTCACCCCTATCAAAGCACCATATACAAATAACAGCCCTTTGCTCATTCCCAGTCCCAGGGAGTCTACTGGGAAGAAAGAACAGACCTGGGGAAAGGCTTATGCAGTCCTCAGAAGTATGTTTGGGGATGTTTGAACAGGAATTCTAGGCCCCAGACATCTGGAGCATGGTGTGGGCAACTGGGCAGTTCTGGCCCTGCTGGTTCCTCATCCCTTGGAGTGGAGAGGAATTGAGAGGCCCAGCATGGCTGCCTCTAGAGCTTGGGGTCAGAGCAGGACACCCTCTTGCCTAGCCTGACTGGTGGTTCTTTTTTCTAAACCCTGTCAAATAAAACCAGGAGTTCTTATCACTAGAGGAAAAAAACAGCTTCTATCAGGGTAAAGCTCTTTTTTTTGGAGAGCAAAGCTCTTTTTTTTTTTTTTGGAAAGCACAGGTACTTCCCAGGTACTTCCTCCTGGGCTCTTAGAGTCCCTCTCTGCCTCACTATCTTTGGCAAGGCTGTTTCTCCACAGGATAGTCCAGTAGGAAGTGCCTGCCGTCCCCCTGCCCGAATCATATGGACGGAGGCTGGGGCAGAGATGTTTCTAGTGCTCCGTCTTCGGAAGCTCAACATCAGCCTTCATTCATGGACTGTCCACTTTTCTGGCCATTTTTGGCTCACATTGGCTTCCCAGGGTTTTCTGTCTCAGTTCCCAGGTGCTGGCCATCAGGTTCAATGTTTGTTGTGTCCAGAGATAAGAAGGGGCCAACTATGGACAGGTTGATGAGGCTTTTTAAAGAGGACATTATGCAGACTCCGACACAGATGGTGCCTGGGCGGCAGCACTTTTTGGTATGTAGAAATATATTTCCTGTGATTTAGCACACATTCTAATGTGATTGCAGGTGAACCCCCCAGTGTTTAATTTTCCTGGAGACTTCCTTCACTCTGAGTACTATTTACATTGCTTCCTCTGGTTAAGAACATCCCCACTTCTGAAACACTTCTGAGCTGCCTCCTGACTGACGCTGTGGCCGGAACACCATGTGGCATGAGACTTTGGGCAACAAGCTGGTCATGAACACTAGGCTGAGAAAAGAGGAGAGTGGGAAGGGCACGGGGAGGGCACAGACGCGCAGAAGCTGGCTATTCAGCAACCACACTGTGAAATAACACATCCCACTTCCTGGCAGAGGGTTAAGACTATTTTTCAAATGCCTTGAAGAGTCTAGGGGTGTATGTGTCTTCTTGAATCAAAAATTGGCATCAAGCTGAGTGCTATGATCTTTTACACTTTTCACAGAAAGCTTAGGGTTAGGATGCTAGTTGCCATTAGCCCTTAGAATGTAAATGGATCCACTTACAGGTTTTTCAGCATTCTGCAGGGGAATCTGAAATATAGGATGAAGTCAATTATACTTCTGACTATTTGGCAGAGTTCTATTTTCAGCTTCTTGGAAAAGTAAGCTTTTCGTTTCTGAACGAAATCAGAATTGAGTCAAGACTTTGAACTAGTTTTCAACTAGCTCCAGTTTAAATTTAGGTCCATGAAGTGTGGGAGTGCCTACAGCGTGGCAAAGAATAAAACACTCCTGCCCAGACCCGTTAGCGTGGGTCCCTGCTGGGGAGGGTCACCACGGGGTCAGTTCCTTATAGCTCAAAGTTTTACAGTTTCAGCATGATGAACACTTTAGGCTGGGTAATTCTTTGTTGTGGAAGGCTGTCCTGTGCAACGCAGCGTCCCTAGCCTCTACCCGGTAAATAGCCCTACCCTGTGCTACACTTGCCCAGTTATAGCAATGAAAAACGTCTCTAGACATTGCCAAGTGTGCCCTGGGGAGCAAAAATAATTTCTGATTGAACAGTTACCAGGAATGGGTTTGTTTTCCACTCTCATCTGTGCATTTTAGGTAGAAAGAGGGAGAGAGAACCCTGCAGGTGAGATGGATGCTGCTTTTGGTTTCTGAGATGACTGGAGGTGAAAGGAAGGGGCAAAAATACTTACTGAGCATCGGTGGTGCTTCTGCACAAATTCGGGCTTATCAAATTGGAGCCTGGGCCAGGGTTGCAGTAAACCATACGGGAAACAGGAGCATCAATTTTACTTGATAGTAAGGACTTTAGAATGTTTACTTTTCTTTAAACCACATGCATAAAGGGAAGAATATGAAGTATGTATTCATATTGAAGGTAAAGTATAAAATTGCAAATAAATGTTGCACATGGTTCAGGAGCCTTGTACCTGGCTCTGCCCCGAATCTCCGCAGGCATGGAAGCACGCTCAGCAGCTCTTAGATTCTTTGGTGGAAGCAGGAAAGAAGCAAGATGGGAGCTATTAGCCTGTTTGTATATCTGTGAATTAAGTAGGTGTGCCCCTCTTACTTGATTTCTTTAAGATAGAGAAACTAAAGCTCAGAGAGGTTAAGTAACCTATCTAAGCTCACACAGCTATTGCATAGACAGCCATTATTGGACATTTTTAAGAGTCTTACTTCATATTTTATGTCTTTTTATTACTTTCTGATGCCATAACAGGCAGGGTTAGCCTTAGGTATATTTCTGAAGAAGGTGAGATTCTGTCTTTTCCTTCTTATTCTCATCTCTGTGTCATTTTTATTTTCTCCCCTGGTAACTCCTCTTCTCAGAAACTCGAACATGCTGTGACCTTGCTCTGTTCAGACATGAGGACCCAGTAGAGCCCATTAACCATCCCAGGGCTTGTTTCTTAACTGGAAGACGTGGCTGATGTTTCAGACAGGTACAGGGATTCTACCCTGGGGATGGTGATGGAGGGGACAGCAGCAGACAATGCAGGAATTTCCCTTAAATCAGAAACTTAGTTCAATCTGCTCTTGTCGAGGGGTGACTTGAGGCTGGAGAAGAGCAGTGGGCAGAAGTTGAAACCAAACAACCCCCACCCCCTACCCGTGTGGCTTCAAAGATTTCTTTGTCTTTGGTTGGAAGGTCCTACCACTTGTCTGGTAGGGAAGATCAAACTGTCTTGAATTTTCTAGAAACTCCCAGATGAAAAAGAAAAAAGGTAAAGGAAAGCCAATGGGAGCCCTGGTGGCATTGGTACCATTTTTTTTTTATCCCCTTCTTCGACGCTGTGTTGCCACCAGGGAAGGAAGGAGACCCAGCTGCCTGGTCCCTTTTGGTGGGGTCTTGCAGCTGCTTTTTATTTTCTCTTGTTCTCTCTCTCCTCAGCTGACCCCAGAAATGCTTAATTTGGCTGTGTGAAAGAAATGCTAATTTCAATCATTTAAGTAATCATTTGCCATTTATGCCAAATTGCTGTGTAATACTACAGTGATTATGCATATCATTATATACGTGTCACATTAGCCTGTGGTGGGTTTTATTTGATTAAAACACTAAATCATGCTCAGGACTCTTAGGCTTCTTGGTTTGTTACTTATGCAATATTAAGCTCATTTTATAACTTAAAACTTAGACTATTGCCATGGAGGGGAAGCCTGATAGAACAGGCCTTTCCTTCCTGCCTCCATCTGCAAGGGAACATGGGCAACATCTGCATTGTGGGAGTCTTTGGGGTCTTTACATTTACCTTGTTGATCTCACAGTGTGGACTGTCACCACCAATTTATCCTCTGATGCAATTTAAGAGATAGGCTGCTTTAAATTGTGCTTAAAGAAACCTTATCTACATTTCCTGTTGGATCATCTTTTTTCTATATTCATCATTAGTCTTCACCGACAGGCATAATATTAATGCACAAAAAAGAATAATTGCTTTCTGCAATAGCTTTTTTCCCTAGAGAAATAAAATCTTAAAGGATATATGCTAAATATTAGCAATGATTTTCTAAGATCTTACATTATAGATTTTTTTCCTACCCTCTTTATATTTCTTGGTGCTCTAAGTTCTTTTTTTAATAATTACATACATGTCGTTACACTAATTTTCTGAAAGTAAGTATTCTTTTCATGCTAAACTATTTCTTCGATACATGTTAATTTTTAACTGACTTCTTCAGGATGAATTATCCTCTTGATTATTATCTTGGGCAAATACAAGTAATATGTCAACCCTTTCATCATTTACTTTGAGGGCACAACCATAGGCTTACTATCTTGTAATTATTGTGTATTAAAAAGAACCAAATTCTCCCTCTTCTTGTTCAATGAATTTTAATACATTTTAGCAAATATTTTCTCTGTTCTTTATATCCAGAGATAGGCCTCAGTCTTAGTGATCAGTTGGATTGTTTATCTCCTATGTTTTAAACTTGGTTTTATTTGCTCTTTTTAAATTTCTTGTAAGATGCTTCATATTCATTTATGGAAGTGGAAAGACATAGAGAAAAGGTAACTTTTTGGCCTGATAGACCAGTTCTTACAAGAAAGAGACTTCTGTTTTCTGAGTGCTTCACAGTGGACTCAGGAGGAAATATGTGCTGTTCTTTGTTTAGTGTTCTTTTCACATTCTGGAGTGCTTTGTGCAAACAATTGTCAAAGGCAGGGAACCCCAGCTGCCATGGGTGGCTTATCTCTGCCACGGGAAGAATGGCAAGATTCCGACCAATAGTTCAATGCCAAATTTCTCTTAAAGGCAAGAGAGGGGCGAGGGAAAGTAAGGAAAGGGGCGAAGATACGAGTAGGCTACGATTTGTACCTATGTTTTATAGACAAAATTATCTGAAAGGCACAAGTTCACGAAAATATTTCCCTGTCAACGAAATCACTAAGTTTTGCACCTGTCTCTCTTAAACATCAAGACAAGTCCCAAGTGGAGATACCATGACTGACAGCTTTAAGTGTCTATCTGTTGTGTCTCCTGAGCTGGGATTACAACAGCCTCCTCCTGTCAGGTTTGCTTGCCAAGTTTGAGACAGATTTTAAAAAGCGGTTTGACTTGAGCACTGCGCTTGACTTTGGCTGCAGTGATCCAATTTGCCACTAGACAGAGCTGTTTATCTTATTTTTAACCACTGCAGGGTTCAGGATTTGCAAGAGAATTGGAGCCAATGGATAGAGAAAGCTGTAAATGATAGTATCTTTCCTAAGATGGGCACTCTTAAAGCACACGCTGGTGCCCTTTCACTGCTGCCAGTCCATAATTTCCAGGTTGCTCAGTGTCCTTGTCACTTGGGAGGCTGCAACTCAATGCTCAAACTTCCACTCATCAGCAGGAAGATTTCAATAGCTAATAAAGAATAATCAGGATGTATTATGGAATTTGCTCCTTCTTTTATATTACAGCGAAAGTCAGAGTGACATTCTAAATCCTAGGCTTCTTCTGAAAACATCTTGGTAATTTATTCTCTGCTTTTTCTCTGTGAAAACTGACTCTATTACAAGCACAAATTTTGGAATTCTGTGAGTGTTCTACCGTGGCATATGTTACATGTTTTAATCGTGCAGACATTTTCTACCAAAAATTGAAATATATTGAAAAATTTTCTATTACTAACCCAGAATCAGGTCCTTGATATTTATATACATGAGTTTCCTTTATGGCCCCAAATATACAACCCCACTGCACCCCAAATAGTCATCTTCAAAGTCTGGGCCCTAGACGAGTAGCATCCACATCGAGTGGAAACTTGTGAAGAGTCCGAGTTCTCTGGCCTCGCCACACCTCCTGAATCAGAAACTCTGGAGCTCTGTAACTAACACATCTAGATTATAATCAGAAACTCTGGAGCTCTGTAACTAACACATTTACCTTTCAGGTGATTCTGAAGCAGGTTGATGTTGAGATTTGCTGACATAGCTTCCAAATGAAAATGCGAAAGCATCCTCCTTTGAGCCACAGGTGCCACCCAAGATGACAGAACTTTTTAGGCATGCAATGACTCAATATTTACCTTCTTTCCCGTGAAAGAACTGAAGCCTGTGTTTCAACAAAGGAAGAAGGCAAATCAAGAAAGAGAAAGACAAGACATCAGAAAACAGGGGCTCTAACATAAGAAAGTGACAAAGAAGTTCTGGGTTAACAATTGTACAGCAAGCCCAGAAAACATTCCTGTCAGATTGTTGGGGCAGGAAGATGGAGTGGAGCGTCTAGGGAAAAAAAAAAATGCAACCATTATATCAGTCCGTGTGTTTGACCACTTGGGAAATAGTTTAGTGATAGGTCATAGAAAACTAAGCAAACTAAAAGTGAGGCAGTTATTAACTTCAGGAGAAAAACAGTTATACAAGAGGAAAAAAAAATATATATAGTGCTTAGCTCAACAATAAGCAACATTAACCTAGGACACAAACCTCAATATGCATTTCCATTTTAATGAAAAGTTGCAAAAATAATTAGGGTGTATAACATTATATCGTGTGTGAAAAATGTCAGAATTAAGCCAAACTTAATGAAAGGACGGTTTAAAAATAATCTAAATTAATTTTATCTCTTTTGGCTATTCCTTATTTAGATAACTCAATTCAGTTTGGAGTCAGAAAAGAGCCCAACTGATGTGGTTAAAATGGTCACAAACCAGCCTAGAAGAGTCTTGTAGACTTACAGTGGTTCTCAAAGTGGGGGCCAGCAGCACTAGCATCCCCAGGGAACTTGTTGGAAATTTGAATTCTTGGGTCTGACCCAAGACTTAAATGAATCAGAAACTTAGGGTTTGGCACTTAGCAATCTGTTTTTTAATAAGTCTTCCAGGTGATTCTGACAGATGTTAAAGTTTGAGAAGTACAAATTTATGAAAACTTGTTTCCAACTAGGACTGCCGAACACTATTAAAAGTTGATTAGGATGTCACAGTTGTTAAAAATCAAAAGTAAATAAATGTAGGTGCCAGGAGTTTAACTGCACCTTCCTGGCATGTTCTCTGCCATTCAACTCAATTATTTTCCAAATAGTCTGTAACCTATTGGACACCTGATTTAGCATTTTGGAAAAAAGTAATGCTTAATCCCCGAGAAGTGAAAAGTTGAGTAAACCACCCCCAAAGTATGTGATGAGTATTTGCCAATCTTTCGTATAGATACATGAGATAGATAAGACCTGAAATAGAATCTCCAAACACAAGGTATATTGTGAATAGCCGCATCTCTGTGGGTCACGTGTCATGCAGAGGGTGCAGGAATGCCGGCATTTTCCTGATGTGTGCTGATGCAGAGATTTATAGCTGTAGCACTGATTGACCTGTAGCAAGTTGATACCGGTGCTCTGCCAGAAAGAGAAGTTCTTTACTTCTGAATGTTGCTCCTTGAGAGAAGATTTTGGCTCCTGCCATTTTAGGAAAAGTTGCAATTTTATTAATAGTATGTGTCATGCTTATTATAATTTTGATACGGGGTCGGGGGGCCCTGCAAATGAGACCAAACTGAATTCGTAACCTCTATGCAAACCTTCCCTCCCTCTCATACTTCCTACCTCAGTGATTGGAATGATCTTCCGACCAGTTGTTGGGCTACGGCTGTGGGATTTGCCCATTAATTCATTCCACAAATATTAAATGCTCATTGCATCCTGGCCAATATGCTAGGAACCTGGAGGACAACAGGAAACAAAATGAGACAAGACTCCCTGCCTGAATTCAAGGACCTTCTGTCTGAGGGAGATAGAGAATAACCCAAATCAATAAATTAGCTACATATTGTAATTCAGAAAGTGATGGGTATTAAGGAGGCAACTTGGGAGTACTGTCATGGAGGTTGAAACTTTAGTGGGATGGGGGGGGGAGGCCTCCCTGAAAAGGTCCTATTTAAATAAAGTCTTGAAGAAGGAAAGAGGGTGAATCGTACCCCTATCCGGGCAGAGTAGATGGGAAGAGCAAAGGCTCTGAGGCAAGATCACCCCTGGGTGCCTGTGCAGCACCAGGAGATTGGTGTGGGTGATGTAGAGTGAACTTGCTGATGCAATGGGTGGGCGTGAAGGGTGCTGGTGGGGGGTGGAATAGACTGTCTAAGGACCTGTAGGCCATTGTAAAGACTCTGGCTATCATTTTAAGTGAGATGAGAAACATTGAAGGGTGTTGAGCTGAGGACAACATGACCTACTCATTGGTGCATCCCCTCAGCCAATCACTTTCCATTCTGATTCCGTCTTATCTTTCCAATCTCCCTCCTCTTTTTCCCTCCATTATCACTGCCACTACTCATTAGTTCAGAAAACCCTAACTTCTTTCTTTTTCTCACTTTTTTTTTTTTTTTTTTGCAGTTTTGGCTGGGACTGGGCTTGAACCCACCACCCCTGGCATATGGGGCCGGTGCCCTACTCCTTGGGTCACTTTTTCTCATTTTATATTTTATTTTTAATTATTTTTTCTTAAATCATAACTTTGTACATTGACGCATTTATGGGGTTCAGGGTACTGCTTTGATGTACAATGGGAAATGCTTACATTGAACTAGGTAACTTGAATTATTTTAATAGCTTCTTCCTGGGTCTTCCTGCTTACTATTTTTTCCCCTCTAAATCCATTCTTCACAATGCTTCCAGAGTGACCACTCTGAAAATTTGACAGATTTGCACTCCTGGTTAAAACCTCACGTGGCCTCCTTTTTTCTCTCCGGGAATGAATTTCAAAATCCTCAGCATGACTTTCCATGGTCTGTTCTCCATTCTCCATCTTCCTATATCCCTGTCCTCCCATTTCACATGGAACATTCTGGCCATCCTGAACCTGTGTTACTTGAATACATGGTGTTCTCTTCTACTTCCAAGCCTTCATGGATTGCCTATTTCAGGAAGCCTTCCCTGATTTTAAATTCTGGATTGGGTTCACCTTCTTTCTGCTCTTGTTCTACCCTCTGCTTCCCTTACACTGAACCTATCATTCTATACCCCAATTATTTCATCATCTATTTCCCCATTTTTCCCTTAGACTGGGTGAGGACTGTCTGCCCTGTTTATTTTAGACCTAGGGTTGCATTTTCTATGAGATACAGAAGATGCTTGCTATACATGTGTAGATGATAATAGATGCCCAAACTACTATATAGATTCCAACACCTTCAGAAGGTTAACGAGTTCCCTTTTATCACAGCCAGGAGACACTCAAATAGTTGTTAAATAAATAAAAGAAACAATAAATGAATAAAATATATTTTCTGATTCTGTGTATTTTCACTTTCCTCTGGTTGTTCAACTGCTCTTCAGTAATGGTGGTATATGCCCACCCATTGGCCCTATGTCTGAATGGACCGGATCTTCTGGTGTTCGGAAGGATTTCTCACTATGAGTTCTTCCCAATTCAGCCCTGGAAGCAGTGGTATGAATAGCACTGGTTTTGGCCAGCTTTGAACACATGGTCAGCTCAGGAGGGCAAAAGAGCCATGACATACGTGGTGAGCAGCAATGAATTTAGTGGACACTACGATTTTCTTCAGTTAATTGAAAAGCTTAATATTAGATTCCAATTATGGTGATGTTTCCTTTATTTAAGTTTGAATGCAGCAGAAGCCACAGCAATGGATAAAGTCTGAGAAGATTGGCCATGAATATATTTGAGACATACCTCTAGTCTTTTGGAAGTATTTGCCGTTTTTGAAAACTTTTAGTTCCTTAATGACTAAATAGACATATTTGATTCTGCTTTTTACCAGCAAGTAGTCATGGAAGTACTTTTATGTGCTTAGATGGTGTACTTTCAGGCTGCTGTGACCTAAAGAACTAAGGTTATATTATTTTACACATGGTGCCTATTGGACTCTGGCCCAAAGTAACAGACAACCTCTTAACAAAGAAATGCTAAAGTCATTAGAACTTGGTATAGTTAGGGAGCCGACCACCTTCATAGTCATAGTAGTGTCTTGAAAATGGAATGTCAGAAGTGGGATAATTCTAGGACTTTGAGGTCTGAGCTCAAGTGGTTTGAGGTGGGTTTTTAAAGCTGAGCAATTGATTTGGATTGGGCAAAATTTGTGACACAATAGTTTAGACTTGACAGACCCTATACAATGAGGGTCTTGAAATAAACCTTGTTAAATAAACTTGGTATGATAAGCAGATGTTTACACAGGTGAGCAGATTCTTGTCTCTGATTATTGATCGGTGGGAATTTCTAGAAGCAAATAGTAAGTATTTTTTTTCTAATTGGTTCACAGCTTTATCTTTCCTGGGCAAAGTTTCCTGGAACAAATAACTCATTCCTGTTGACATCACTGCTCCATATTCTTAAGTCGTGTCAAAGCAGATGGTCACAGGGGTCATACCTCTTAACTGTTTTCATTCTTGAACACCTTGAGATCTTTGTGTCTCAATAGTCTTGAAGGACAGATTTCAAAAAGGAGAAAGGAGGGTAGAGAGCTGGAGTGGGGAGCAAAGCACTCCTGAAAGAGGAGAGGGGGTGGCATTGAGAAAATGAGGGTGACAAAAATAAACTGACTTTGAACAAATGTGTTTGAGATAAGGCTTCAGCCAGTAGAATAATCAAACACAGATTTGCTCTTTCTTTCCAAAGATATCATATGTAAAAATGGACCACTGCTTTTGTAATTGAGATAGAAATCTCTTGCCTCACCCCAGGCAGCTACAGCCCCTGCAACAGACATTCCACAGATGTTGTTGAGCTAGATGATGGCTTTTTACCTGCTTCTCTATAACAATCTGGGCATTTGAGCATCATGGTGATGGGTGAAGAAGTACCACAGGGAAATGATAATAGGGTATTATGGCACAAATAGAAACATGTTCTGATGCCAAAGTAATTGTGGATGTTTGATTATCTGTGCTTGATGCTCTGAAACACTGCACTGAGTCAACAGCTTAGGTAGATTCTCTGTCATCTACTGATTCAACACGGCCGAATCTATGGTAACAGTGGACAATTGGAAGGTTATAGATTATAGAAATTAAAAGCCAAAGCCCCGGAATGAAAGGGAATTGAATATGAATCCTGACCCTAGAAGACTTTAGTTTTGTGATCTTAAGTAGGATACTATTTAGTTGCAACATCAGTTTTAAATATATACATCTCAGCCAATTTTTTTCACAAATCAAATGAGATAATTAATAAATTCCTGTTGGAATTGTGGTGGACAATACAACAGCTATGCAAAACTTTCAGTCCAGTTCACAGTGTGAACTTAATAAACGTCAGCCATTATTATTATTATTTTCATTATTCTTCGGTAGTAAGGTATACTTGCTTGCTCATTTGAAGATGAGAATCAGTAACAGATTCAGAAAACAGCAGAGTTGAGAGGGCCCATTGAGATATTCTAATCCACAATCTTTATTTTTTAGGAGAGGAGATTTTTTAGACCAAAAGGAACAATAATACCTAGTGTGAAATAGCCAGTTAGGAAAAGACAGGCGTCCAGTTTCCATTGCTTGCTTACAGGCCAGTGTTTGCCTATTAAGAACAGCTATGGGGCATGTGCATCTAAGGTGCTGGTGATAAATCTTGAACAGAACTTTTGTTCATCACTGTAGAGGTTAATTGGTGATACTTTCAATGGAGACAGAAAGTGGTCAGACACGATTTTGAGTCTCTAAACTCAGATCCTGCAGTTTGATGGGCACAGTTTCATCACTTGGCCATAACTTGATCTCTTTAGAGTGTGAAGTAAATACTTAAGATTAATAAGCCCTATGTGAATGTTAAGTTCCTCATCTGTTGACACATTTTTCCCCATACTCAGCAACTACTCCTGGCAACTTGTCTTGCCAACAAAATATCAAATATTGTTAAAAGAACAAGCAGCGGCAAATATTGAAAACCTATCTTTTTAAGAGGTTTCTAGAGTAAATAACTAGAAAACATATAAGGTGATTTTATTGTGAAGTAAAGCTAACTTTTGAGAAATTATTTCTATTTCTGAGTCAATAAAATTTTATCGAACATTCGCCTTGTACAAGACATGGTAGGTGATTTTAAACATGTTATTTTTGCCCTTAAGGTGCTGACAATATAGAGGAAAGATGAAATGTAAGAAAAAATTAAATAACAAAATGCAAACAAAATAATATTTGAGAATGAAACCAGACCAGGAGACAGTGGTAGGCAGAGCCTGATGAGTCACCAGATCAGAGGTACAGTCACCGTCTGCCCAGTACTTGAGCACTTTCCTTTACTGACAGTACCCAATTCAGCTGGGGGAGTTATTTTCCTTGCCACCTTGGGGAGATATTAATTAAGGTGCTCTGCATTTCTCTAGCCAACGAGTGATCTTGTGAACCAGAATATGCCTCATGGACTATCTTCCAGAGTGACTCAAAAGATTGAAAACTGTAGTTATAGCTGAAGAAATTGTTAACCCCTTTTGGCTGACCTGGTTGCTGATCTTTGCTAAGCTATGCATTTTTAGCCTTCTGGTCAATTCTTCTGCTTTCAGCTCCTCAATATTCTTGGAGTAAACTTTTCTGCATGAGTTAGTAAGCATACGTGATGGTGTCAGATAGAAGGGAGGGAGAAGCCACATTTCAGTGTGAATGCCCAGGAAGAGGAGGGGACACAGGAGTAGGGCTTGCAAGGGGGAAGGGAATAAGCAGAGAGACTGAACTTTCAGCGCGGTGACCTCCTATTATTTCTAATTTAGGAATACTGTCAGAAGCACTTCCACAGCTTTTAATAAAGCTTGTGCACAAATCCTGAGGATTTAATACTTTGCTAAATGCAAAATCAGGGCAGTAGAGTTAGAAAATATTTCAGGTTCTTAGTTGGGTTAAAAATATAAAAAACTATTAAAAGATAGTGCTTTGGCTGGGGGCAGTGGCTCACGCCTGTAATCTCAGCACTCTGGGAGGCTGAGGCAGGTGGATTGCCTGAGCTCACCAGTTCAAGACCAACCTGAGCCAGAGCAAGACCTCATCTCTAAAAATAGCTGGGTGTTGTGCCAGGTGCCTGTAGTCCCAGCTACTTGGGAGGCTGAGGCAAGAGAATCGCTTGAACCCAAGAGTTTGATGTTGCTGTGAGCTATGATGCCACAGTACTCTGCTGAGGGCAACAGAGTGAAGTTCTGTCTCACAAAAAAAAAAAAAAAAAGTAAGAAAATAAAAAAGACAGGGCTACTGATGTAACTATAGCTAAGCTAATATTTGTTTCTACCCTGAAAATATCTCTGGGGTCTCTTCTCCTTGTTTAGAGTCTCCTTTTCTTATCTTAGCTGTATGGTGATTCACTTTTAATAGCAGGGAAATTTATTCTTTAGTCTATCAAGTAAAGCTAACGTATACTTTCATCACTAAACAAGATAGGGTATTTGAGGATTATATCATCTCCTTTTGATGGTTCTTATTAATATTGGAAGTCATGTTTTGTTCTTGCAAAGAGCTCAGGCACTAGTGAATATAATTTTCCAAATTCATTTTACATATAAAACAGTTGTATTCTTTGATTAGATAACGTGGGTTAAATTCTGCCTGGCAATACACTATAGGCTTCCTAAGCCAGTAAGCATTGAGTACCAATATTTTGGGCTAGAATTTGGTCCAATTAGCACTCTGAAAAAACAATTTTGCTGTTGGCAGAATGGAAATGAGAACTGGGAAACAGAAAACGGAGAAATTAGTGAAGTCCGTATTATTTTCCTTTTCTAAACCAGACTCTCTTTAAATTCCAGAAGAGGCAAAATCTTTTTTTCTTAATGTGATTTTTTTAAGGGGGAGAATTTTAAGGGCATTTGTGCTTCTGCTTGTAGAGTTAAAGTGTTTCTTACATTGATTTTTATAGCAAACTGGTAATGTCTGCATTTGAATTTCTGGCAAGCCCCAGAACATAACACTACACTTGTTTTGCATTTATTCCTCACTAGCTGGATGGATTTTTAAAACATGAGGCAAATCAAGTGGGAAGATTAAAATCAGATGGTTTTGCATAGACTACCAGTAATGAGGGGTAAAGCTGGCATGCTTCCATCTGCTTATTTGATTATACATTTTAAACTTATTTTAAAGGCCAAACTAAGAAGAGTTGGAAAGTACTATTGAAGTCCAAAATGGAAAGTGTTTCTTAGTTGTTTTTATCGTGAATTTTGAAACTTTAAAATGCCTGTGGCCAGACTATGCTGGAGACACGATCAAGTAGGTTTACCCTTCCTCAAAGAGTTTATTCAAAAATGTATTTGCGGCAGGGACTTGTCATTTCGCGTAGCTAAGGGAGATCTTTGGAGCTTTTACCCTTATCTATTCATGTTGCCATAGAAATGTCCACTAGTCTATCTCTGCTTTTCAGGGTGGTGGAGCAGAGAGACCAGGGACCTTGTGGTTAGGAAATACTGCATCTATCCCTGGCCTCGATTCCTGCTAGCTATAGGGCTATGGGTGAAAGATTTCTGTTCTCAGAACTTCAGTTTTTTTTAAAAAATAAAATTGAAGTGATTTCCATTTTAAACATTGTTATGAGCATTAGAAGCAATATCTTAGGTAAAGACATAGGGTGCCTCAGAGGCATTTGGTAAGCAATAGCTGTTATTACTGATGTAATCGTGACGAGGGACGCAGCAGGTCCATGTTCCCTGCCCGGCTCATGCTGCCTTCTCTCTTCTCTCGCTTAGAGTCTCTGTCGGCTCAGTCCCTGGCAGCATGGAAAGTGATGTACAATTAGGAAAAATATGCTGGAGAAAGAACTGAACTACTTGAGTAGGGGAAGAAAAGGGGGCGGGCTGCAGAAGAGAGCCCAGCATTTTCATTTCAAGAGCTGGGGAAGTTGGGGTGGTGAGACCACAGCGCAGGTGGGTGTTGGAAAGAGCTGGTGGGTGTTGGAGGGGAGGCCCAGAGCAGCACTGCTGGATGGGACTTCTGCAGGTGTGTGCCTGTTCCGCAGTCGCCGGCGACACGTGGCTACTGAGCTCTCCACTGCGGCTAATGGGACTGAGGAACTTAAAATTTCATTTCACTTTAATTCACTTAAATTTCAGTAGCTACATGTGGTTAGTGGTTACTTTATTGAACATCCAAACCCCGGAGAATGTAGAGCAGTGTTTTTCAATGTTTTTTGTTTTGCAGTGCACTCCAACCTGTCCTGACACTTCCATGGCACACTCGAATCATGGTGATCAAAAAAAAAAAGAGTTAAAAAAAAACACGAAAAGACTATGCTTTGAATTTCTTTCAAAAATGATGCAGTTAATGGTCATTAAAAATTTTTGTGGCACATGTAAGATGCTCGCAGGGCATACCGGTTGAAAATCTCATCTAGAGGACATAGGACTGAGGAGAGAAAGGAGATGAGAGGAGGCAAGTATTGGAAGGAATTAGATGTTCCTTAATATTTCTTGAGAGGTGAGACTAAAAGATCAACATTTATCTAAAATTAGTTTGGATGGTTGGATTGCAGACACAAAAATATTTGACTCACAACTAAAGCCGGATACACGGGGCCCTGATTAATAGAAATATTATGGATACACAGATACAAATGCAAATGTCCTCTCATTAGTATGATGACAATCGACATTTTTATGGACCTAAACGCATAAAAGAAAGAGGTTATTTACAGAAATTCTTTTCATTTGGAACACACACCCACAACCATTCTTTCCATCTAGAACTGAACCTGATAAATAAATACTAAGTTTAAATATTTGATGTAGAAAATTAGAACTGAATTAGAATTAATTTAATATAGGCTTCAGCCTATCTTCCATAATTTGTTTTTTCACAGCAACTACTGCCATCATCTACATCTATTTTCTCTCTAGCTGTCCAATGAAGGGGTCTTGAAAGTCCAGGAAACTCACTGAAAAATACATGAAAATGTTCAAGTGTGTATGTGTACTTTTTTTTTTTCCAGGAAGATTCTAACACCCATTAGAGATTTTGTATTGGATATACATATATATATTTTTTTCCTTTATCTGCTTGGCATGTGACAGCCCTTCCTTCCACGTTGAATCTTATTCACCTCCCACTAAGGAAGGTGAAAATGCCAAATGCATGTCCACCCTCCCTGGCAGCTGGAGTGTGAACATATAATCCCTTACTTGACCAGTCTTCTTGAACTCTAATTGAGAACTGGAGGTCTAAATGTGCAGGGTATGTGGGGAATTCTCTGACACTGGTGGTAGCCACAGGAAGACGAAGTCCTACAGCCACAAGGACAGCTGCTCGTCCTGCAGCCCTGCCCCATTGCCCAGCGATGGTGGTTCAGCACTAAAACCTCAGCTTGAATACTCAGAAATGGCAGCAAGGGTGTCCTCACTGAAACTGATTCTGCAGAAAAGCCTTGGACACATTTTCTGCTTTCCTAAGCACAAAGCTGGTTATTCACTGTGCCCAGCAGTTCTGTGAACTACCCAATATCCTTTTAATGAATTGAAGTTTTGCTTGAATTGGGCAGAACTGGCTTTTGTTGCTTGTGACTGGACCCTGCTACGGATATCCAGTGAACCCCCAAATCATTAAAATAGATCCCATAACACCTTATATATCTGTAACCCCCAAATCATTAACATTTATTTATCCCATAACACCTCATTTAGTAGAACTATATGAGGATCAAAAGTGATATGATTATAAACTAAGGTGAACAGACATCCTGCTTTTGGTGGGACAGTCCCGATTTTTAACAATTTGTCCCGTGTCCCATGGTGTTTTAAAAAAGTCCTGATTTTTGGAAAGAATGCATGACAAGCTAGGGAACAACAGGAGAATGGGAAGGGAATATACAGTTTGGCTGCTGAAAAAGTTAATGTAACTCCATTTGGGAATGAAGAGGTTAATGTAACTTCATTTGGAAATGAAAAGGTTAATGTAAACTCCCTACTCCCCTCCTGCAAGGTATCAGAAGGAGACTGGCTCCCTCCCTTGCTTCTAGGCAAGGACAATTAGCTCAGAAGGAGCCAAACTGTCTGGAACAAACAAGTAGCCTCCTCCCCCCCAGAGTAAGGTGACCAGACGTCCCACTTTTGGTGTGACAGACCTGATTTTTAACAATTTGTCCTGCGTCCTGCTACGTTTTAAAAAAACCTCGATTTTTGGAAAGAATGCACGACAAGCTAGGGAACACGGGAGAACAGGAAGGGAATATACGGTTTTAGGCTGCCATGTGGCTATTTCGTCAGGATATGTGTTTTATATTATTTTTGTTAATTTTATAATGTTAAACTTTAATAATAACAAATAATTGTTGAGAACTGATTATCAAGATTTGCTTATCAAAGTTTGCATTGTTGTCAGACCCCGGTCTCCCAACTCCCTCTCCCCCCAATGGTGTCCTGCTTTACCAATGTTAAAATCTGGTCACCTTATTATAAACAGAAACCACAAATCCAAAGCTGAGGAAAGGTGTATGCTTCAGGTTTTGTTTGCTGTAGAGTATAAACTGTATTAAAACACATGCAGTTGGGATCATGGGATCTTAGGAAAGATCCTTGCTTTGGGAAGGAGAATAATATCAAATCATGAAGAGTCTACTTGTCTAAAGGCTCATGAACACTGAGTGAAATGACAGAAGCAGTGATGCTTTCCTTCTGGTCAAACGTGGATCCAGTGACACTCAGTTCCCTTCATCTTCTGTTCCCTCTCCAAATTTGGCATCTGTCATGTTTTTAAGTCAACACTACGACACCCTATCTAAACATTCATTCCAAGTATTCAAACACATAGTCTACAATTTCATATGCCTCTAGATTTGTAAAAACCAATACAAATATACAATCAGGAGATCCATTCCTGGAAATTACCATGCAATATATAAATTATGAACATATAAATTTTCTCTGAATATTTTAATGGAAGTTTTAGTTAAAAAGTAGATTGGCCTAGAATTTTAATGATGCTGGACAGTGTCATCTTTGAGCAAAAGGTCTCAGATATAATCCCATCTTCATAAACAGAATAATGGTATTTTATTAAAGAAAATATTAGCATATTCTTCCATAATTCACTTTGTGTTTATACAACATGAACATCGCTGATGATAGACACACATCGAGGAAGGAGAAATAAGCAATTGTTTCTTTTCACATAATGAAAGTGCTAAGTTGCTACATGCTTTAATTATAAAAAAATTCAGAGGTGTGTGTTATGTTTATAATTAAACATGTTCTCAAGCACATTATAAAATAAAGTCTCCAATGTTGCCATTTTTTTTCCAGAATGGGAAAGAAAATTATCATAAAACTTAGAAAACATATTTTTCTATAAAATTTTATTATACATTAAAAAAAAAAACACATAAGAAAGTGTAGTGAATAGTGCCGGGTACTCCTGTACCTATCCTACAACTTTAATGATTTTTGATATTTGATGATCTTTGTTTCATCTCCTTTCCCCACTCCTGCTACCCCACCCCACCTTTTCTTAATTTTGCCTGGAGTAGCTGAAAAGAAATACATACATTAGGTCACTTCACCCTGGCATAGTTTGTCATGGATTTCTCCCCCCAAATAAGAACATGTTCTAATACAGCCAAGAAGAGCAATATCATGTTTAACAGAATTGATAAATATTACCTGATATTATTTAATTTCTACTCAATATTCCACTTCTGTTGATTTCTTAAAAATGTCTCTTTTTTACAGATCATTTAAATCAGTATCTAAACAAGGTAGTTCCCATATTTTATGTTTTTTTTTTTCTCTTATGTCTGCCCCCTCCTTTCTTCTCATGGTTCCCTCCCCTTTCACTCCACCTTGTTACTTGGAGCTCTTGACATATCAGAGAAATCCCCGAGGTCCTATTCCCCGATTTGGCTGTTCTTTGTTTGTGGTACAGTTTTCCTTGTTTCTCTTGTTGGGTAGACTTACAGCTCTATCTAAAGTCAGGTTCCAATTCCTTTTTTAGACTAAAATACATTAGAGATGGCCCAATGTATTTCATAGTGCCCAACTCAGGAGGCAGATAATGTCCCACTTTAAAAATTTTGTTTTTAATTTTTATGGATACATAATAGTTGTATATTTGATGGGGTACATGTGATATTTTGAAATAATCATATAACGTGTACTGATCAAATCAACCAGAATTATTGGTTAATAAACTGTAGTATGTATATACTATGGAATACGAATCAGTCATAAAAAAGGATGGAGACTTTACATCTTTAGAATTAACCTGGATGGAGTTGGAGAACATTCTCTTTGGTTAGGTATCAAAAGAATGGAAAAGCAAGTAACCAATGTATTCAATGCTAATATGAAGGCAGTAGCTGAGAAATATTGAGAAATTGAGAAAAACTCAATTTAATTCAAGTTGGGGGGAGGAGATAGGTAGAAGGGGGAGGAGGGAGAGGCATGGGTGTGCTCACACCTGACAGGCACAAGGTCAGGGTATATGGTGCACCTCCTGGGTGCAGGGCACAACTACAACAGCAACATTAACCTAACAAATGCAAACGTTGACAACCACTTGGACCCTAGTTTTGATCTGAAAATAATTAAAAAAAAAATCCAAATCAGAGTTATTGGGCTACCCATCACCTGAAACATTTATCATTTCTTTGTGTTGGGAACATTCCAAGCCCATGACACATCTCTTTTATTGTTAACTCCAGTTGCCCTATTATGCCACCAAACACTAGATCTTATTCTTTCTATCTTTCTATATTTTTGCACCCACTAACTAAACCCGTTCACCTTCTCCCCACCAACCTTTATAGCTTTTGGTATCTATTATTCTACTCTCTGCCTCTATGAAATCAATTTTTTTTAACCTACCACATATGAACAAGAGCATGTGAAATTTGTTTCTGTGATTGGCTTACATATGCCACTTAATATAATGGTCTTCAGTTCCATCCATGTTGTTGTAAAAGTCTGGATTTTATTCATTTTTATGGCTGATAAATGCCTACCAACCAGGAATGGATTAATGAACTGTGGTATATGCATAACACAGTTGGAATACTATTCAGCCATCAAAAAGATGGAGACTGTAGGGTGGTGCCTGTGGCTCAAGGAGTAAGGAGGTGGAGGGTTCAAACCCAGCCCCAGCCAAAAAGCTGCATAAAAAAAAAGATGGAGACTTTACATCTTTTGTATTAATCTGGACGGAAGTAGAACACATTATTCTTAGTAAAGTATCACAAGAATGGAGAGGCAAGAATCCTGTGTACTCAATTCTGACATGAGGACAATTAATGACCTAGTACATGGTGGGGGGTGAGGGAAGGGGAGAGCAGAAAAAGGGAAGGAGGAAGTGGGGAGGGAAGGTCACATGTGCAACACACCTTCTGGGGGTAAAAGACAATTGTAAGAGGGACTTTACCAGTGTAACCTGGTTCTTTGTACCTTCAATGAATCCCCAACAAATAAATAAATAAATAAACAAATCTAAAAACAATTAGTTTAGTGCAAAAAAAATTTTATGGCTGAATTATATTCCATTGTGCATATGTTCCACAATTTCTTTATTCATGTGTCTGCTGATGGGCACTTAGGGTGACTCCATGCCTTGGCGATAGTGCGTGGTGCTGTAGTAAACCCGGGAGTGAAGGTGTCTCTGCAATACACTGATTTCCCTTCTTTTGGGTTGTACTCAGCAGTGGGATTACCAGATCATCCGGCAGTCCTGTTCTTGTTAGCTTTGATAAACTTCCACACTGTTTTGATGGTAAAATTATTTCATAAATTCAGGAGATGAAACTCTTATCCTTTCACTATTATTCTTTCTGCACTTTCCTTAATGATTTTGGCTTCTACTGATGACCATTATCTTGTCAGATTTTTTTAAGGGTTGCAAAATATTGATTTTCCAACTCATTCCTGTTGCATTGTTAGCTGGGATTTTTTTCTTTTTTTACAATTTTTTTCCTCATTCTTTAATGCTATGAGGTTACTTAGTGAGTTTATTCCAAGAAGGCAGAATCAATGCTGAATATTTCTCTTTAAAGACCACTTCTAGGAGGAAAGAGGTGGAATCAGAAGGTGTATCACTGACCTTCCTTAAGGTTGGTCATCCCAAAGCTGTGGGGAAGGTTGGGAGTTACCACTCAGGACTAACCCTCCAAGGAATGTCCCTGGCAGAGGGTTGCTATCTCACCCAAGGTTATGCACTGCCTCCCACCCCACGTACAGGCAGATCCAATAACTGGCCCCTGGGATGGAGTGGGTGGTGGCAAAGAAATCTGAAAGGCCATTCCAGCTTCTCCCCATCCTTGCCCCACAACATACAATAAACTTTTGATCATGTTAATGGAATTTTTTGGTGATTCTAATGAATGGCTTATTTGCAATTTCCTGCAGCACTAACTATGCACTGGCATGTTTACATATAGTACATTATACTGTTTTATATCAATGATTGATAATAGTGTGTGTATGAACAAAATTATAAGCAAACTAGAAAGAAACTGGTATGTAATACATAATTGACAAGTTGATATTTCTCTACACCATCTATTCATATTTCTTTATCATATACTCCAACAAGATTACTGTTTTCTATGTTATATTTGGATCACAGTCCAGCATTCTTTGTTAATTATATAATGTTATATTAAATAGAACTCTCCACTGACTAATATTTCTGTAACTTTTATAATAAAATGTAAATTAATGTTAGGAAAGTTAGGAATCTGAGTGTCATAGGAAAGTTAGCATTATGGTTAACACAATTTTGATTTCAACAGTCACCTATTCTGGGCTACTTCCATGATATTTTGCAATGATAAGGGGCAATTGTTTTCAAATGGTTTTATAAATCTCCTATATTTCAACCATGGTGTGCAGAGCAGTGAAAAAAACAAACAACAATAAAACAGCAAAAATAAAACAAAACAAAACAACCAAAAGGAGGTAGAAATCCTGCTTCAACCAGAGCAATTCCATTTCTTATTAGTTTTATAAACCAGCCTTTCAGGCACAGTTTCACTTGGGAAAATGTTCCAGTGCTAACATAATTTTGAATACTGCAGATAAATGGCATAGGTGCTAATGAACTATTAATAAGAAAGATTTAATTAACAGAACATGCCATTTGTTGACAGAAACTCGTGAATATTCTAAAGACTTCCTGTCTCTTTTTCTATAATGCAGGCGTGTTGTTATATCTCCTGTTATATAATTGCTGGATCCTTGCTGGATCCTTGCTGGATTTCACATTGAGCCTTATTAGAAAATTAGTAGTACCTTTTCTCTGGCCAAGAATGGCTCTAAAATGTAATGGAAATCAAACTTAGCTCTATTTTAAATGAAAGCTAGTATTTTCATTAAAAATTTCAAAAATTCAATTGCACTATAATATTTTAATGTACAATTAAAAGGTTTTATATAGCAATCTACTATTAAAATATACTGGATTGGAAAATCACCGCAAACTGCTCATTACTAAGTTCCCTCACATTTTCTGACGGGATGTAGAGAACATGACCTGTTTCCTCTTTAGCATCAAATTTTTCCTTTTGCTTATCTCAAAGAAACTCCTCTTTTTTCATGTATCCTTTTCATCAAAAACCCAAGGGCTGATCTTGGTTCGTGTTAATGAGGATAAGCACTTAAAAGTTACCCCGTGACTTGTATTGCACGTGACTCAGGTTTGCTCAGTTCTACGGAATGAGCATCTTACATTCTTCAGTCTTTTCTTCTTTGCCTGCTGTATATGATTAAGGAAGACCATGGTCCCAGTTCCTGCTGGCCACTACCCATGTCCCCAGGGTGGTCTTGTGTCAGAGAGAAGGGAGAGGAAAGGCCAGCAGGGCAGAATAATGCAGAGAGCCATATCCTTATTAATACCACCAGGCTACAGAATCGACATCTACATTTCCTCTATGTAACATAATTACTCTTTCTAATTGCTTATCCCAGTCTTAATTTAGGTTTCTGTTATTTTCAGCAATCTCCCACCCCCAGAGGGGAGGAGAGGAGACCTTCTAAACAAACAAAATGGTATCATGAATACAAATAGAGAGGGGAGTCCATTATGTAGTTTTTTCAGTCTTAGCTTTTACACATTGGAATTCTCTTAACACTATCCTGTGTTTAGACCCCAATTTGGACTAACATATTTTCTGGGAATTCCAGGGAAGTCATGGGGCTGGAATTTAGTGTTGAGAGAGAGAGACTCAGAGATTGATACTGTAGACCTGGGTCTGCAGTTTTCTCTGTCATCGCCCTGGTTTCCTTACAGGTTGACTCCCCTTGACTTTTCGGTCCCAGCATCTCGGTTGTACCTTGCATTGGTTGTTATGAAGATTGGTCCTGCCAGTCTTTTGCATGCCATGTTTTGTCATGTTTTTGCTTTATTTTAATGACTTGATGGTTTTAAGGTATGAATTGATTATCTATGCCAAAAATAAGTACTAAAGACCTTGGGGGCAAATTTTGATAATATAGTAGGAAATAAAGCAAAAGGCAAGCTCATTTGCTGTAGTTCAGGTGATAGCAACAGTGGACAAAATAGCAAGGATCACTAAAGGGAAGGTGAAGATTCAACAGAGTGCACCTGAGGAGCTTAGAGTTTCTTTCACAGACAACTTTCTTTAGACTAGAACTGTTCATTATATATATATATATATATATATATATATATATATATATATATATATATTACACACACATATATATACACATTTTTTTTTTCTTGAGGAACTATGTAAAGAGAATGTGTTGGTGTGAAGTTATCTGCCCAGTCTCTGAGGAGCGTTGTTGAGTCCTGGCAGGTAGCGCGATGGTGCTCTGTACTGTTCTAACACCCCTTTTCACTTATTCCTCGTGTTTGCCATGTGTCCATTCAACCCCTCTCATGACTTCAAAGCCCCTTCATGGTTAGTGGCTCCAAATATTAGCTTTAGCCAAGCTATTCCCCAGCCCAAGATATATCCATCCAGCTATTTGTACGAGGTTGCCTACAGAATCTTTATAGGAAACTCACTTTTGTCATATCCCAAACTGAACTTACTTATTGTTTTCTCAGAAGCTAGCTCCTTCTTTCCTTGTCCAAGCAAACACTGGTCGTCAAATGTGTTCCAGGCTTTGTCTTAAAAGCTCTAACCCTCAAAGGGTACAGTATGGTGAGGAGACAGATAAAACCATAATTATACTCTTGTGTCTAGTACAATGTAAGCTATAGGAGGGGAGAGTGTAACCTTGAACTTTTTGCAGGCCTTCTCTGTGACTTAGTTTCTTTATCCGTACAGTGGATACAGATAGTGTATTCTTAGAAAGTTAATATGAGGATTAATTTAATCACTGTATGGAAAGGGTACAGAACATACTAAGCATTCAATTAGTATTCAACTGTAAGTGATTAATGCTATTATATTTATAAGTTATACAGAAACTGAAAATTAAGCCTTAAATACAAGTTAAAATGTTAAAATTGGAAGGAAAATGGCAAATGGCAATTATTTGGAAATGATTTGACTATATGTATACACAGAAACCCCAAATTTAATGGGCAAAATAATAAAAGCAACAGCTTAAAACTTCAAGTAACTGACTACAATATTAATGTGCAAAAATCAATAGTTGTACAACACACAAAACCCACAAAAATGATTATATTTACTGCAACTAAGAAAAACTATAAATAACCCTTACAAAACTTCATAAAATCTGTGAAGCAACTTTAAATTGAGTCTGAAAGTCAAAGATACTTTGTCCAACTGTAATGATATATTCATTGTTCTTAGAGAGAAAGAACTTCTTATAAATACACCGATACCACATAAATTAATCTATATGTGTGATGTGAACCCAATAAAAATGCAACATATTTATTTTCGAACTTTTTCAAGAGCTTACATGGAAAAAAGAAACAGGAGAAAAACTGGGTGGGACAATTGATAAAATAATATATAAAAATGCAGCACTGGTTATACCAAGTATAAAAATGTGTTTATTTGGATTCTTTGTTATTTGTTCTTTTATTTGTTAGGAATTCTGGCTCAGCCATGTCCTTTCTCTGACATCTCCCTTTCAGGGATCCATTAATCTCAATTACAGAATAATTATCCCACATACCACATTTGGCTTAAATTTCTTGATATAGCGTGGGTGTGTTTTAATGATGGACACTGTGCTGAATGTTAAGATAGGTAGAAATGTGGTGGCCTGCCTGAGAAGTTCCATGAAGAATGGAAAGGTAAAATAATATTACTGACTATTGACAAATTGTGAAAGTTGAGATACTGTGGGTTATTTTTGTGTGTCTCAAAACAAAGTCAAAATTATTGGCTTCTTCCTCTCCCTCCAGCAGGAAATATACCCTCTTTCCTGCTTCCATTCCAGTCACTCAATTTGCTTGCCTATTTCTTACTACATTTATTCATTTATTAGCCACATCTGCTAATTCGTTTATTAGCCAAGATCTGCTATCAAGATTTGGACACTGAGCTCTGAGGAGATGATGGAGACAGTTATCCGTCCTGTTCTTGTACCAGTAAATAAATCCACTATGATGGGCTTCACGGGGCTAGAGAAAGTCAGCCCCATCCAGACCAAGTCAGGGAAGGCTTCTCCAAGCAAATGATGTTTGAGCTGAGATGGGAGAGGTGCTTAGAAGTTACTCAAAACTGAGCAACTGGAAGAGCTGGAGGGAAGAGCTTCAGAGTGACAGGACTGTTTTAGCTTGGGGGAAACCTTAGATTGCTCTGCTTAGTGGGAAAACCGTGGTCCACACCACTCAAGGCAAATGACAACTTTGTGCCCTGGGCAGCAGAACATTCTGACTTGGCATCATCATCTCACTCACGTCTGTCATCTCCAAGGAGCCCTGCGGTATTCTCCCTCATTTCTTTTAGATAAGGTAGGAGTCTCTTTACAATTTAATATACTCCTGCTGTGCCCTCACTTAGTCTCCTGTCTCTTACCTCAAATCAAAATTCTCTTTTTTTTCTAAGCACTTGTTACAAAGGAAAATGGAACATGAAGACTTAACTGAGCCACACAACTGAGGATTACTGGGATTTGGCAGGATTCCATACCATTTAAGGTGTTTGCATATTGTGGGAACTAGAATTAAGCTCTTCTCATTGAGTCATCTGCCCCAGAGATGTGGTATTGTGCCTAACGATACCATTGGTACAGAAAACGGAACATTAAAATTTGTTCCCGTCTTCTGAAAAAAAACTTTTGCTTTCTTCTTCTTCTTCTTTTTTTTTTTTTTGTCAAGCAGCTTTTAAAAGCATGACCTAGAATTTCTTTCCCTGCTGTTTTTTTCTCATTTATTTTGTACATTTCAACAATTTCTAAGCTGGCTACAGACCTTGAACTAACAATTGGATACACTTTTATAAGGCTCAGTTAAGAGCTCATGAGGCATTATGTAGCTCAGCAAGTAAGTGCACGGCAGAGAGGTACAATTACCTAGCCTGGGGAGCTCCATTTCCCGCCTCCCCACCTCCAGCTGAAGGTAAAAAGGCTCTCGAGGTCATCAAATAAAAGAATGTTCTGTCTCTCAAAAGAAGAGTACACATGTTCTCAGCCAACCCAAATGTTCTGATGAAAGCATTTCTCAGGAAAAATGGCATGAAAATGTTGAAACCGTGTTTCGTATTTGGTTGGGGTTCTGCTAGGATAGCGTTGTTTCACAAGGCTGGGGAGGCAAGCATGTTGGAACCAGAGAAGTGAGAACCCAGCTGGAACCAGGCTGAAAAACCCGCTGGGGAATGACGCTGTTTCCCTTTTCTTTCTTTCTGTTTGAGCTGCAATAAAGCTGACACATTGGAAACACAAAAGCCAGGTTCCTGGTGTGAGTTCTCAAAGTGCTTCTCAAAATACCCAGAGAGCAGCTGAGATGCTAAAAAAAAAAATGTACATGAATGTGTGGACCTGTCTGGAAGCCACACCGGCTTTTAGGTGGGTTCAAGTCCTGATGCCGTGCAGTGCAGCCTGTTTCTCAAAGGGCATCACCTTTGTGCTGTTTGTGCTCTGGCCTGACTGGCGTTCATGGTGTCAGCCTTGTCCTGAGGCAGATCCGCCCCTAAGTCGTTCAGGACGGCTTCTCCACTGCGGAATTACTGGTAAGTGTCAGTTTAGAATGAATGTCAACTACATTCTATTAATGAACATTCCAGGAGTTCTGACATCTCGATGGTTTAGATACCCATTTTTAGTTTCTTCTATAAAGAATTGATGTCAGAGAAACTGGACTTCACTCCTCCCCTCGTCCTTCTCAAACTTAAGCCTTTTCTGAGTTTCTTTTTTTATTATTCTTGTTTCTTTATTTCAGATTAAGGTGAGGGTACAGTTTGGTTCTATTACATGTTTGCATTTCTATGGTAAATTTCAGGTTGTAGTTGACTTTCCGATGTCAGTTTTATTCAAAGCTATTCTGAGGGGAAGCGGCACATTTGAAAATGTGTTTTGTTCATTTTTCATAATTCTAATTAGTTGTGAAAAAATTTGTCAGACTCCACAATATTTGCCAAAATTTCCCCCAAATGCCAAATTTTGGTATGAGAATTTCTAAATAATGAACTCTACACACAACACCAACCAGCTACTTTGTTTTTAAGTCCTCAAGACTTCATTTTTTGCTTAAGGTTGCTGCCCTTTTAGCCAACAGTTAACATTTACTGAGCTATTGGGCCAGACTCTGGGTAGACTGCCTGCCTATACGTGGCACTTCACTGAGGAACACACATGGGCTGGTAAACATTTGACTAATAATGTTAAAAACCAAAGTGGATAATAAATCTGATACCCCTATGTAACAATGTAGTTTGCTCCTAGTTGGGGACAGAATCTCAGGGTGAGGCAGAATCTCACTCTGTTGCCCCAACTAGAGGGCTGTGACGTTGGCCCACCTCACAGCAACCTCAAACTCTGGGGTTCAAGTGATTCTCCTGCCTCATTCTCCCGAGTAGCTGGGACTAAAGCATGTGCCTAACTCATTTTTGTATTTTTATTAGAGACAGGGTCTTGCTCTTGGTTCAGGCTGGTTTCGAACATGTGAGCTCAAGCAATCTGCCTATCTTGGCCTCCCAGAGTGCCAGGGTTATCGGGATCAGCCACGACACCTGGTCTACTTATAAAATTTTGAGAATTTATTTCATTGACACATTCACAGAATGGATAGAACGTTCACTTGCCTATTTCACCTCAAAGTACCACCATGATCGCTGAGATCACTTGAGGTAAAGCAATAAGCCCAATGGCTATTAACCCACACGGCTGTCTGGAATTCTGGGGGAAAAGCTAGATGTGGCCTTCTCTTCCAGAGAGCTTGAAAAGCCGGGCAGGAGACTGTAAGTGAAGCTGCAGTCACTTGGACGAGCCTGAGTTGGACACTTTCTTTTTTTTTTTTTGAGACGGAGCCTCAAGCTATCCCCCTGGGTAGAGTGCCATGGCATCACAGCTCATAGCAACCTCCAACTCCTGGGCTCAAGCGAGTCTCCTGCCTCCGCCTCCCAAGTAGCTGGGACCACAG
>CAUYQV010166134.1:0-15272 GCA_963574575.1 Galagoides demidoff
CGGGTGCCTGTGGTCCCAGCTACTTGGGAGGCAGAGGCAGGAGACTCGCTTGAGCCCAGGAGTTGGAGGTTGCTATGAGCTGTGATGCCATGGCACTCTACCCAGGGGGATAGCTTGAGGCTCCATCTCAAAAAAAAAAAATAATGTAAAGAATAGCTTAGGATACTTTATTAAGTACTTAGATAACTAAGTTATTTGATCAAACACAGAGTGAAAATTCCCCCCCCACAGAACTTAATGCCTATTTGTGATGAGGTTCCCAGGACGCTTAGCTACCAATTTAAAGACTCCACTGGGGGGATTAATTTAGCTCCTTCACAGGACTTAGCCCAAAGGCAGTCAGAGTTGGATCTGGTAAAGATAAATTTATCTTCCTAGTCAGGAATGCTGGAGCTGGTTTGCCTTATGAAAAATCATGAAAGTTCTGTGGGTTCTGTGGGACTCGGGTAGAAGATTCTTGTACAATAATTGCATCTGATTAGCTTTTTGAAAAATTCTTAGCTATAGATGGTACCTTCTTACTCTCATTTTTATTTAAAATGCAATAATCTGAAGCCCTTGGGAGTATACTATCCATTAGATTACTTTTATTACTTAACAAAATTATGAATCAACCAAAGTCAAAAAGTACTGCGACATCCCTGAAAGCATTTATTTTGATGTGGCCATGTGGTACGAGCAGAAGTCCACTCACAGTGTGTAAGTGTGTGCCAGTGCACGCTCGTTTGTGGTTTAAATGTGTTCCCCACCACCACCAAAGGAAAGTCAAATAATGCAATATATTTTTTGTGGAAAAAATAAGAGTTATTACAAATATCAGTAATGTGCAGAAACCTTCAATTCTGTGGATGCCAAGGTGGCAGAATGTTGTGTCCCAAAGAAAGAAAACTAAGCAGGCAGGAAAGCGCGTGTGCTAATACATATTTGCTCACAGACACACACACTTGGAGCTTTAAAGGGAATACATAAAAATTACGCTGCAGACAATATCTTTATACAAATTTATCATAGCATCTGTCAGCTCCATAATATGTTCATAAAACTAGAGACACGTGTCGTAACAGAATGCTCATTTTGGTGTGCCCACTGCTGTTATCGCAACTTCCCTGGCTGCTAGTCTGACCGTCCTTGATCAGATCATAGCCTTAGGAATCCTTGTTAATTCACATCCACATCAAAATGTGAAGTTTGAATACAGCAGAGAACAGCTGCTGGTGCAAAGTTAAAGGGAAATGATAACTGTATTTAGAAAAATAACTCAAATAGAACGTCTACGGTTGGAAATCAAGGAAAATCTCACAGATGAGTGGACAGGAAGAGAAAAAAACGTAATGTTAATGAGTTATTGATAGAGGTCTAAACATAGCAAACATTTGGTTATACCAAAGTCAATGAAAACTCAATACTACATGGAATTTCTCAGTATTGGCACTGTAAGACATGCCACATAATAGCTCTTTATAAATTCCCTGATACATACTCATTAATAATTATAGCTATGTGAAATTCTAGAAACTTCCATACTTCAGAAGTGGTTGTTGTCTAAAATAGTTGGCATCTTATCTATTAAGCATTATTACTGTTTTGGTCCTTATGTCCTGAAAATTTTTAGTATTGGCCACAAAGATTTTAGTAAAGAATGGATTTTTATATTATTGATATTTTCAGTGAGTGCTATGAAATATATTCTTTAAGGTTTACCTTTACAAAGACTAGACTTCTAAAATGAAGCCTTATAGCCGGGTGGCTCACACATGTAATCCCAGCACTCTGGGAGGCTGAGGGGGGTGAATCACTTGAGCTCGCGAGCTTGAGACCAGGCTGAGCAAGAGTGAGACCCTCCTGTATCTAAAAAACTAGCTGGGCTTTGTGGCGGGCACCTGTAGGTCCAGCTACTTGGGAGGCTGAGGCTAGAAGATCACTTGAGCCCAAGAGTTTGAGGTTGCTGTGAGCTATGATGCCACACCATTCTATTGGGGGCAACGAAGTAAGCCTCTGTCTCAAAAATAAAATAATAAAATAAAATACAACCTTAATTAAATTTGTTAGGGCTGAAATCTATGAAATAATGAAGAAACTAGATCTTTATATATTTGGAAAAGAACAAGAAAAGCATAAAATGTGTATTTGGGGTTGTGAGTATGGAGTGAAAGGAGAGAGTTTAGAGAAATTTCTCAATAAAGAACAGGCAAATGGGAACATTTCTGTCTTCATTCATCTGTTAACTACCTGTAGTAATTAGGAAATAAATCATCCACTTCAATACAATCTCACAGATCTGCTTGGTACTTAAAGAACAATAGGAGACTGTGCGTCCTTGTAAGTGGGATCAAAACATTTCAGCTGAATGACAAGCAAACAAAAAATTCCTCCAAATACTTAACACTCTTTGCCAGAGTTGGGATTTCTTCCAGTTCTTAGTGGAATGACATTAAGAACCAAGTCACTCTCCTAAGGCTGTTTGTACACTAATGGCCAATTCATTTAGCTTTTCATAGAAAATCAAGGGCAGATGCTATGCAAGATGTTGAATTCTATATGTGAGAAAATTTCTCTGAAAATCCTGTGAAGTTTATGTGAACCTTTCCTTTTCATGGACACCTCCTGAGAAAAAAATGACATAGAATTGTGCATTTCATGGTACAAGCCAAAAATGTAACAAATAGTATCAGCGTCGTAAACAAAATCACGATTTCTGAGTAAGATTATGTATCATACACCATTTTCAGATTTAAAAAGTCACCAAAAGCCAAAGTACTCACTGGACTTTCCTTAATCACTATCAAGTAAGTAAAAGCACATGTTCTTTCTCTGAGTAATTCTGCTATAGTGGGTCGTTTCTTTCTTTTTTCTTTGTTTTTCTCTTATTAAATCATAGCAGTGTACATTCATACTATCATGGGGTGCAGTGTACTGTTTCTGTATACAATTTGAAATATTTTCATCCAGTTGGTTAACATAGTCTTTTTCTTAGTTATTGTGTTAAGACATTTATATTCTACATTTAGAGAGATTCACATTTACCCTTATAGGGTGAACTAGGGGGTAGTTTCAAAACTGGATGCTTGAGAGGCCCTGGGAAGTGAAAAACTAATGTGGTAATGATTGGACATGCCCACCCAGCTTCAGTACTGAACACAAACAGGTTCAGATGTTGGTACTGACTCTGACGTTTATTTGTGTCATAATCCAGATTTATAAAAACTTCCTGAGCTTCAAGTTCTGCATTTCTTCAGCGAGAACAGCAAGAATAATTATATTACCAACATGTGCCATTACTGAGAGCCTACCATGTTTTAGGCTCGGTACCACGTATGTTACATAATCATTCCTAATTTTGTCAATAACCCTGTTACAGGTATCATCGTCCTAATTTTGCACAAATACAGAAACTCGTGCTAAGGGAGAAAAGAAAACTAAAATATAAGTAATATCTACTTTGAAGGCATTTCAGATAGTAAAGGAAGTCACGTTTCATTCCATGATTAATAAGGCACTCTGGGCTCTGCGCCTGTAGTTTGCTCAGTGGTTAGGACACCAGCTACATACACTGAGGCTGGCGGGTTGGAACCCAACTCCAGCCTGCCAAACAACAATGACAACTATAAACAAAAAGTAGCCAGGCATTGTGGCAGGTGCCTGTGGTCCACCATATTTGGGAGGCTGAGGCAAGAGAATCGCTCAAGCCCAAGAGTTTGAGGTTGCTGTGAGCTGTGACGCCACAGCACTCTATCCAGGGTGACATAGTGAGACTCTATCTCTAAATAAATAAATATAAATAAATAAAATACGCCTCTGGAGGGGGGGAATGTATATTCTTCAACTACTACTCTCCACAGTTCTCTACCCAACTGCACTCTGCTAGAATATATTGTTCTTCAAAACAAAACTCTCTTCACACAAATGGTCACCCACCCATATCACAGAAACTAGCATTTCAAGGTTTTAACGCTCTTCTTACTGACAAGTGGCAATCCATGATCCCACCCAGATGGGCATCCAGGTTTCCAAAGTCTCTGACAGTGCTCGCCTTCTGTCTCTGTGCCACTCCCTGACCTTGATTTCTGTGCCATTGTTTTTGCCGGATTTAGAACTCTCTCCTTTATACGCCTCTGATAATCTCCTTCATGTTCAACTCCTCTTGAATCCTGAGTGTGATTTCTAGGAGTTTTATTTCAGATTCCGTCTGTCTTGGCTACACTGTAATCTAGGGCAGAGAAATCCTTTAGCATCTCTTTTGTACATAGTCATTCTTCTGTAATTCTGAAATAAAATTCTAAGGAAGGTTAGGAAGAAAAAAGGGGAAATTTGACCCTGACATGAACATAGGGGGCCAGGAAATGAACGGTCTTACCAAATTTCTTCTGTGCTTATCATGCTTTTCCTTCCTGCACACATATTATTTCACTTACTCCTAACAATAGTCCTGCAAATGAAGAATTCTCCTCAGTTTTATTTAAGAGTAATTTTAGGTTTAGGAAAAGAAATGTTGAAATGATACTGGATACTGCTAATTAGTGATACAGCAGGAATTTGATTCTGGTCTGCCTGACTATAAAATTCTTGTTTCTCCCGGCAATTCCCTCAGAAGAAGGAGGTTTAGATGCCAGGATAAGAATAGAGATAATGGAATATATAATACATGCAGGAGCCTCAAACTGAGTTCCATAGGCTATTTTTACAAACTCTAGACCACTTTAAACCATAGCCGGCCTCCATGCAAACAGCAGTTCTACGCTTGCCAATAATCAAATCCGAATGTGAGAATCACAGACTGCTATTTCCAACCATATCAACTTTGCCAATTAAATGCTATCCTGTTAGAACTTGACCTCAGCCCCCAGCCCAGTTTCTCCTTGAATTCAGAAGTGCCATCTTAATATTTCCTTGTTTCCATGTCCATTGCAAACATTGGCCAATTTATCTTTCTCACTTGCCCTCCCTACTCACTCAAGCCCTTGTTTTAAGCCCTCCCTACTCACTCAAGCCCCCTGTTCTCAGCCCTCCCTACTCACTCAAGCCCTTTGTTTTAAGCAGATACCTGGCAACGTTAACCTGATTATTTTACTTCCAATTCCTGTTTTTCTTTTATCTTTCATGTTCTTTTCCTTCTTGACTCTTGGCCTATTTTACCTTTATTTTCCTTATCACACTCATCATATTCTACTGACACTTACAGCAGCTACAGTAGACCCTCTGTCAGTTGACCACCCAATGGACTATAACAAAGTGGTCAACACACAGAGGTGGTCAACATCAGGAACTCGGTTGACTGTACTGCTATGTATGTGTGGTCCTTGAAAATTAGGTCAACTTAAGGAGGAGGTTGATGTAGGGAGGTGGTCAGATACAGAGGTTCTATTATATTTCTATTCTATTTTTTTGACACAGAGTCTCACTTTGTCACCCTTGGTAGAGTGCCATGTTGTCACAGCTCACAGCAACCTCCAGCTCTTGGGCGTAGGCGATTCTCTTTACCTCAGCCTCCCGAGTAGCTGGGACACAGGTGCCTGCCACCATGCCCGGTTATTTTTTGTTACAGTTTGGCCAGGGCCGGGTTTGAACCACCGTCCTCAGTGTACGGGGCTGGCACCCTACTCACTGAGCCATGGGTGCTGACTTCCTATATTTCTGAAAGGCAAGGTCTAAGTATGATTCAATGTTACTTCTCTCAAGGCCTAACAGGACAGCCTACACGTAAAGGTTTGCAATCAATCCTCATCAGGACAGAGATAAGCTAAGTATTCATATGTTCTCTTCTTTGGGAAAACTTCATGTAGGAATGGGGGAGAATTTAAACACTCCACTTACCTCTTGAGATGATAACCTGATTTACACTGGAAATGTCTGTATTCAAATAGCATTTCGATGTCTGTGTGGTCTATCTTTGATCCAAGAGTATGAGTTTATTAAATAAACATATAAGCAACACACAAAATAGGCATTATTGTTAATGCATTCTTCTATTTTCCCACCATGCTCCAGAAAATGTTTTGCCTCATTACCTAAATAGATTTAATGATACAGTAAGCAAAATTATGCACAACAAAACCGAGCACCAGGAACTTTGGAGCTTACAATGTGAATTTTTAAAGTCATTACCTGCTCTGCCATTAGAAATAATCATCATCAACTGTGCAAAATCACAAAACCTCCACAGGGCTAAGAAAACCTTTACCAGTAAACCTGTGACTTGTTTTCTGGGCGGAACACATGAGATTCATGAAAAGTATTATTAATCCCCAAAGGGCAGCCCATGCAATCAGTTGCAAACAGAGTCTGTTGCTATTGAAAATCAAAAGGCTCATTACTATTAAGTTAACAGCGATTTCCATAAAAGGTAATTGAAAGGAAGTCTGAAACACAGACTGAAAATAATTCTTCCCAGAATATCAACGAGGCAAAATAAGACGTGTGGAGTTTCCTAACCTGTGTTCACGTTGTAATTTCAGAGCAACTAAGGTTTTTACTTTACAAAGATGAAAGTTACTCTTTTGCATTTGTTTCCAAAGGAAATAACGTTCTCAGGACATTTTTTTCATCTGTGATAGCAGAACCATTATCTCCACGCTCAGGGTTCTAGACTAGACCATTTTCCCTACTTCTTTTGAAATGAGACGTACTCAAGTAACTTCTGAAATGAGAGGTACTCGTGTAACTATGAGACACTTCTACGACTGACCGACTAAAAATACATTGGTATTGTGCTGCTTCTTACCTCTCTGGGGGCCAGAAAGGACTTCACAGTCTTGGGGGCAGGGACTAGAAAAGACAGAACCTGGATTGCTGAGTCCCACAGAAAACCACCCCCACACTGAATTATTACAGAAGCAAAAAGTCCAAATGTCTGTTGTTTTAAATCAGGAAAATTCTAGGGCTGTTTATCATAGCAGTTGGCCTGTGTTGACCAAGAAAAGTTCAGAAATGTTTTTTCAAAGAAATACAGTCCTTTCATTTAATTAAGATTTCTTCCTAGCTTATTTTGATCAGAGACTATTCCCCCAAAGATTGTCTGCAAGGAGAATGGGGAAATTAAGATTTTTCCTTGTGCAGTGATGGATCTAGTTCATGTTAGTTATAACGTGCGTCTCCCTAGGGGCTGTGTGAGCCCACTTGAGAAAACAATTGAAAGTGTTCTAATGAATTAGACGTAATGGCATCTAATTCTCTGGGCTTAATGCCATTGGAGAACCTTATCCTATTACTTAATCAACAAAACTGTCAAATGTAATCAAGACTGTTTTTTTTTATTTTCCCACACATAGTTTATCTTATAGACTGATTAAACACGTTTAATTATTTGTTGTTCCCTGCATCCTTAAGAATATTTTCCTAAAGGGTTATTTTTCATTTTTAAATGTAAGCATAACAAGTAATTTCTCCTAAAGCACACAGATATCTTACTTGAGTTCTACCATTCAGAAGGCCAAATAAAGGAAGAGGAGGAGCAGAGAAAAAGCCCAATCAATCTGGATAAGAATCTTTGCACACAATCAGTGGGTAGAAATCAATGTGACCCCTAATCAAACATGGATTTCACAGTGGGAATATATACATCCCGCATCACTCAAACAAATGGCTAGTCTTACTGTGAAATGTAGTAATTAGGCCTGGATTGCATTTGAATTAAAGCAGACAGAATCCTGCTGTTAATTTACTAAACCAGGACTGCTGGGGTGTTATAGCTTATGCCATGTTACAGAAGACAAAGGGTTTAGTTTCTGAATCCACATCTTTCCTCAAACCTGTCCTGGAGTACTTCCTTGCTCTTTCATTGTTTTCTTTGTTCTGGAAGCTAACACTGGATACTGGGGAGAAGTTAAGAGGACATAACAATTGCAATAACATCCAAGTTGACTTGTTGGTGGTGGAAAATTGGCCTGTAACATTTTAGAAGCTGCTTCATTATCCAATTTCTCTCAGTGTCTCTAAACTACTCCTACCAGGCCCAGGCCCCACACGAACACACACACGCACATACACAAACACACACACACAGGGTCGTGGTCACACACCTTGACATAAAATCCAATTAATAAAAGGCAAATGATTTCTTATCTTTATACAGTTTGTAATCACTGAATGGTAGACTGCTCAGTAATACCCTTCATTCTTTCCTGCTTGTTTTTTTTTTTCTGATGAATGCCACTGTTTATGTTGACACTTAGTTTTTCCAATGTTGAAACAGAAATATAGATTATAAATTATGTACGTTTGTGTTTGTTTCTATGGGGTACACAGGATCAATGAATTATGGAGGTCTGTTTATTTTTTATTTGGATACATTTACATTTCTTCATTTTAATTAACACCAGGCCACGTATATCTCTAAGTTTACGTCCATTTTGTTTTACAAACTGTTTTAATGGTGAAAAGATTCCCTTTGGTTATAAACATGTTCATGCTCTTTCCCTCTGTCATGCTAAGCGTTTCCTTCCACTGCCTTCTCTTATCACACCAGGTATTACTCTGCCAGGAGTAATGGAATCGCTCTCACATGTCAATATGTGTGTTCATCTGCATGTGTGCACACGTGTGTGCATGTTTAATGGACATCTCTTCTCCTGTAACTGTGACCACCAAGGAGGCAGGGACCCTATTTCTTTGGGCTCACCACTTTATCCCCTGGCCTGGAGGACAGAGACTCACACAGAGTAAAGTCCCATCAACATTCTTCCTGAATAAATAAAATCATGCTTTTTAATTTTGGAAACCTCTTCTATTTTCCAAAAATAGAATTCCAGAAAATCTTTTTTTAAGATTATATATTTAATTTTATAGATCCGTTATAATTTATGTAACGACGACTGCATATAGACATTTACCTTTTTTTTCTGTGCAGTTTACCTACAATTATGTAATGAACACTAACGTATATGCACTTTGAGTTTGTGAACTAAAATAAAATCTTACGTCTCTCATCCTGCCAAGTCCCAGGGACTGACTGACTGTACCCACTCTTGGACAAAACAGAGTTGTTGTCCTTGAGAGAGGAGATCAGACTCATCATGCCCCATCCCCTTCTTAAAGACGTCCTCTGTGGCTCACTAACAGGCCTACGGCTATTTAAGACCTATTTGCAGGTCCTCAATATGCATGAAACCCAGGTGAGGCAGTGGTACTTTGCCTCTAAGGGATCTTTATCTGAGACTTTCCTTTTCGCTGCCTCCTGGTCTTGTAGACAAAGCCCAACTCAGCTAATTGTCGGCTAAGGAATCTTTACACCCTGGTGGTGGGACACAATTATAAGAGAGATACTACCTACAAATGCAGACATTGTAACCTAATTCTCTGTACCCTCAAATTAACCTTAAACAATAACAAATATTTTTTTAAAAGAATCTTTAAACCCACCTATCAGCTGTCAGTCCTCCCCACTTCTACACGGTCCACCTTTTTGGGCCAAAGTAATGCAAGTTTTCCTCACATTGATTTCTGATCTCACCTGTAATTCCCCTCTCCTTAAAATGCATAAAACCAAACTGTCCTCCCACCACCAACTGTCCACTTGCGGAGACTTCTTGGGTGTGGCTCCAGGACATGTCTCCAAATTTGGTTCAGTCTAAACCTTAAATTATCTTACTGAATATGGTTTCTTTCCTGTTAACAAGTTCTTGTCTAAATTCATCTTAGGATGTATCCCTCACTTTGGAATGCTTGGTCAATAGTCTTATATACTTACCTGTGATCCATAATTCTGACTATATCACCACCTTATTAAAGGTTGTGCAGATTTATACATTCTCACCCAGTATAAATCACAGTGCCTATGTATCTTCATGTTTATCAATACTGCATAATGCACCTATAATTTCACCCTTATTATTATGTAGGGGTAAATCCAGAGTAGAAATATTTTGATGCTTCCCTAAATCCATGGGACATTTTGATTATTATTACTTTTTTAAGACAGAGTCTCCCTATGTTGCCTTGGGTACAGTGCTGTGGTATCACAGCTCATAGTAGCCTCAAGCTCTTGGACTTAAGTGATTCTCTTGCCTCAGCCTCCAAAGTAGATGAGACAACAGGTGCCTGCTACAACGCCCAGTTACTTTTTGGTTGTAGTTTGTTTGGTAGGCTCGGGCTGGGTTCGAGCCCACCAGCTCTGGTGTATGTGGCTGGTGTCCTAGCCACTGAGCTACAGGCGCTGAGCCCATTTTCTGATTTTTAAAAATATTTTCAAGGTTTTTTTTTTTTTTTTTTTTTTTGTAGTTTTTGGCCAGGGCCAGGTTTGAGCCCACCACCTCCAGGATATGGGGTCAGCGCCCTACTCCTTTGAGCCACAGGTGCCGCCCTATTTTCAAGGATTTTATCTTGAAAAATATGTCCTGCCCTTTAATGAAATTGATAAGAGATATAAGAAAACCACAGAAAAAGTTTGTCAAAACAAACAAGCAAATCGCCTTGAGTTTTGTCAGGTACTATAAATGAGCTGCTGCAAATTATGAGTGGAGTTAGGTGGTACAACCATGTGGTGCAGATTTGGGCCCAATTTGTAATTCTAACAAAATATGCATGACTTAAACTCTTTATCTCAAATCATATAGGAATGCAGAATACGACAGGCATTGCTTCCAGGCTTCACTTTTATTTACGGAATTATAAATGAACAAACGAGAAAAACAGAAAACTAGATGGTGCATATAGGTCATGAAGTAAAAGACATTGCATGGATCCCTTGTATGGGGCAGGTATAGGACAGGTCACCTGAAGTGGAAAGATCCTGAGAAAACACTGGTGACAGCAGAGGACAGGGTTGAAAAGGGTCAGGAGTGTTGTCTTGGGCAAGTGTAGTTCACCTGTACTTATAATTCGGTTTACAGGGACATTTGGATTCTGATCAGAACTTTTTTTCCCCCAAATTACATTGGTGAATATTTCCTTTTATTGATATGGCTGAACTAAAAATAAAACTGAGATAGCTGGTGATATAGGAAGAAACTCAAATCAAACTAAATATATCGGAATTTTGCAGGAGAGAATTTTCATTATCCTGTCAATCATCACATGCTGATAATCTTCTTTTCCAGCCTTTTCACCAAGTTAATTAAGATTTCCAAATATTCATAAGACTGAAAAATGCCAAAGGTTTGAAAAATAAAGTTTCATGCTTTGATGTTACAAATCTGGAAATTATTAAAACTGTCTAATTTATAATTAAAACAAGGCTGAAATTGGCTTGAAGTTACTCAGGTAAATGGAAAGTTTTATTGCTGTAACGTTAGGTAGACATATTATTTATATTCATTCTCACACAGAAAACCAAAGTCTCCTGTATTAGTCATCGCCCTTGCCTTCTGCTATCGTGAATGTCTCACATAGTTATCACACTTGGACCTGTACTCAAAGAGGGAGTCAATGTACCCTTAACTCTAACATGACTTCCTTATTTGTTCTGACCTTTAGCAAAGTATCAATTTCCTCTTATTTTTTTCCTTTCCATACTGTTTTCATGATAGCAATCAATCAATTAGACCATACTGCTTTTGTTACACAATCATCACGGCCACTTTTGGTGGCAGTGGTGGTGACGGGGTGTGTGCACGTGTGCCTACATTTGCATCTGCACACGTGTGTGCATAAAATGAATCTTTATATCATAAGCTCCAGAAAGGAAAAGATTGTTTTACTTAATTTATTCTACCTAGTATATTCTCATTCAGTCAAATAAGTGACTCTGAGTGCCATTGCAAATTGTGTGCTGGGAGCTGTTAATTCTACCTTCCCAGACATATGGGTTACGTGAATAAAGACAGCTACCAACGTCCTTGCTCCCACTGAGGTTACCTTCCAGCCCTTATCACAGCCTTGTATGCAGGATACGTCAAGATTGTTTTTAAATCGTAAGAATGATACCAAGAACATCTATTAATTCAATTTTGCATTAGTTGTGTAAGTTATGTATGTTTCACATTAAATCCAATCAAATTGATCCAATTAAAAATAGAAGTTTGGGAGACAGCAAGTTTCAGACTCTGCCGCCAAGGAAAAGGTGCATCCTGACTGCTTTCTGGGTGGCTTGACCACGAGGTCACATGGCCACCACTTTTCTTGAATGGCTTCTCACATCAACTAAGTGAACGTTCCTGTCACATACCGTCTAGAAGAGTTCAATGTTATATAAACAAGATGAATATAAAACATTTTTCTCTCTCACACACACACAGATACACACAACCAACCAATATCCGCATCCCATAAAATAGTCCTTATACTCAATTATTTGCCTTGAGGCAGAGAATATTGGGATAGATCATGTCACAGTTTTTTCCACTATTCTGTATGAAAATAGCATAAAAATTACTATTTCCTAAACTAATACTTCCTACCTTACTACAACATTACACATGATAGCTCTCTACCTCCTTGCGAAACCACTGCATTCCATGGAACCCAGGGCACCATTCCCCGTGTAGTCTATGGGAATATCGCCCCCTGGAGTTGTTCAATGCACAACTGGTGGCTGAGCCATGGGTTTAGATGATGGCCCTTCCTCCTCTCTTTCCTAATGAAATCAATAAGGGTGTTCTGCCAGAAAATTTGTCTTTTCAATTACTTGCTTTGCAAGCTCCTATAGTAAATGATATGCTTGTGAAAATATCAGGAGCCAATTTTCATAAGAAATTATTCAAAACCACCCAAAAGAATGTCTTAAAGTCAAATCTGTTTCTCACTCAAAGAATTCTATCCACAAGTGGTTTTAAAGATCCACATCACCCTTGCAATCTAATACTTGCAAATGTGTGGATATTGCATTACCAATTATAGATAGACGAGTATATATTTTCATTGAGTCATCTGGGAATTTAAACATGTTTTACACATTAACTAGAAACTATAAAGAAGAATCTGAACACTGGCCATTAATAGGTGTTACTTTACTATCCTTGGACATTTGAAAACCACTTCATTACATTTTTGCAATAATTGGCTGGGTTTGGCAGGTGGAATGCTGGCCTCGAATAGTTTAATTGCATAAAATAAAATGGATTATATTACACCCACCCACAACTCCAAGCCCATCTTTTCTGTCGCCAGCAGCTATGTATCCTGGTAACCACACTACAAAATTAATCTGTGAAAATTAATGATTGCACACAAGAACATAATTAGTAAATTTAATTCCAAAATAAATTTATGTTAGATTTTGTCATTTTAGGTATTAACTAAAGTCTGTTCTTAACCATGTGATCTGTAATTCAATTAAGCATTTCTAAAGATTCTCCTATGGATAAGGCATTATTACGCTACATGGTCTAGAAAGTAAAAACAAAACAAACACTGTCACTACCTTTAAGGAATTTATGATACAGGGCAGGGGAGTCATGTTGACGACCCATCCACTAATAGTTTACTCTACTATAAAGGACTGTGTTAAGTGACAGAATGCAGGAATGGTTTGAAAAGGCATATGGGGAGTTCTGGGCAATGTTTGATTTTAAAAGAATTAATGGAAGGGGTTTAATTTGTAATGGGTCTTAATGGAGACACGAGGATTTGCCACGTCATGCTTGTAAAATAAGCTTTGTATACACTGTCATGGCAACCCTTGATTGATGGGGACAACATGTTGTATGGTTTGTGTTATGTATTTCCATTTGACAGACACATCTTACTTATGATGTCAATAAAACATCTGAAACACACTGGGAGTCGTCGTCTGGGTATTCAGAGCGCACCTCTCTGAGGCCGTATCACACAGCTGTCAGGGACTCGGCATTTCATCATGAAGTGAGATGCGGATTCGATTTATTTGAACAATAAAGCACCTGGTACTTTGCTGAGTTTATGCATTTTGAATTCCTGACAGAAAAAGACAAGGACAGGAAGGTGGAGCTACTTCCATTAAGAGGAAGAATAGGTACGAAACCTAAAAGAACTCTCTGACTGTACGCCTGGACGGCCGGCCCCGGATGCACACTCAGCTTCACTGATGACCTGGCCAAACACGATTTCCTGGAGAAGAAACTTGCTCACATTCAGACATACGTAGGTACACACTTATTAATTTTATTAATTCATCCAACACATACTGATTGTCTTTGATGTGGGATGAAAAATAATTTCTCCCTTCTCACTTTAGCTTATATTCTAGTAATGGAACACAAGTAAGAAACAAACCAAAATAATAAATAAGTACCAATCAGATAGTGATGTATCTGGTGCAGGATATTTAAATTGGGGGAGATTATTGAACATGACTGAGGGGCCAGACAGGCCTCTGTAAAGGGCCCTTTATCAGAAAACGAAGTGATATTCCCAATCTGACAGGTCATCTTCCTGTGATACGACCTAAGAACAGTAGAAATCATTACACATTTCAGTTTTCAGAGTTTTCTCTACGTTGTTGGGTAGTGAGAGAAAAAATCTATTCTAATGTAATATTTTGAACATAACTACTTTCTTAAACAGGTAATCAATGTGGAATTGCCAGATAAATGTGTTTTCCCCCAAACTGGTTTTTGGGCTGTTGTTTTCTGTTCTACGCTGTTCCCTCTGCCCAGGCCCATCAATCCTGCCCATCCTCTCCTTTCCATTTTTCTTCTTCTTTCTGCTTGTATATTCTTTTCTTTGTTCCCAAACTGAAATCCCAGGAGGTATCACACAAGCTGCTTATAATAGAGTAGCTACAAAAACAAATAATTTCAAAATACATGGGCAGAAGCCTTTTTGGTAATGGCACAGAAGGGATTTCAGAGGATCATCTGAATCTGGAATCACTTCTGGATTTCATCAACAAAAGTCTTATTTTTCATGGCAATCAGGTTAAATGTGTCTATATCTTACTTTTTCATAGCAGCATTTCAAATATCTTTATAATTATGCAATTTTGTGCTGTGTTCCCCTGACCCCCAGCTAGGTTTTTTTTTTATTATTAAATCATAGCAGTATACATTAATACTATCATGGGGTACAGTGTACTGTTTCTGTATACAATTTGAAATACTTTCATCCAACTGGTTAACATAGCCTTCATGTTTTTTTCTTAGTTATTGTGTTAAGACATTTATGTTCTACATTTAGAGAGATTCACATGTACCCTTCTAGGATGAACCATAGGTGTGATCCCGCCAATCACCCTCCCTCCACCCACCCTCCCCCCTCCCCTCCCCTCCCTCTCCCCTCTCCCGATATTCCTGGGCTAAAATTGGGTTATAGCTTTCCTATGAAAGCTATAAATTAGTTTCATAGTAGGGCTGAGTACATTGGATACTTTTTCTTCCATTCTTGGGATACTTTGCTAAGAAGAATATTTTCCAGCTCCATCCATG
>CAUYQV010166135.1:0-12165 GCA_963574575.1 Galagoides demidoff
TTTTGCCATTCGTATGAGTGTGTAGGTGGTTATATATTGATTTCATAGTAGTACTGAGTACATTGGATATTTTTTTTTCCATTCTTGAGATACTTTACTAAGAAAAATATGCTCCAGCATCAAGGTAAACATAAAACATGTGAAGTCTCCATCTTTCTTTATGGCTTATGCAGTCTATTTTTTAATTCAGTATATATATGTTAAAATAATGAATTACGGAGATCTCATAACTGTGTTCTTGCAAATCTCCAATCAGGTTTCAGTGAATTTATGACACAACTACTGTATTTCCATTGCTATCTTGTCAGACAACTGAAAAGTAAAAACTGGATGAATTAAGGAACAACTTTAGCAAAATTGTTACTAGATAGAGCTACTGGATTATTAACCAGGTGCAAAAAACATGGTATTTTCTTTGTATGATCTCTTCCCTCTCATAGCAAAACTAAAGCTGTAAATAATAAGGATAGTTTACTATAGAAAATAAATTGAAATTATGTTATCTGTATCTATTAAAATTCAACTAAATTCATCTCTTCTGAAAAAATTTAGGAACAGAGTACTCGGCAAGATAGGGTTCCAAGAAAACTAATCAAAATTAAGAAAACCAGAATGAACTTACAACCCACTATATTAAAATGGAAATGCAGAGTTTCCATCTTACTCTCTGATTAATAATAACATCTGTACAAAAGCTTAACATTCTGCCACAGTCCACGACTTCCAATCCCTAAATCAATTACCACAAACTCTGCAGTTGAAAACATACTACCAATAACATTTCAACACCGATAAAAATTGTCAAATTACTGAGGAATGTTACCTTACCTTCTAGTGTCAGCAAGGAGAAAGGATTCCTCTAGCTGCTACAGAGCAGAAAAGGTTCCCAATTAAAATTACTGGTGAAATTATAGATAAGCACTATATTTCACAAGAAATGCATTTTGTTTACTAACAGAAATCTTAACTGCCCCAATATTTTATTTCTATTTTTATTTCCTTTGCTCATTTTACAAGTCATTAATTGGCATATCTAAAGTTTGATATCATTTATGAATGCAATGATGACTGTAAGGCAATGCAAGTCCTTAAGGTACTTTTTAAATCTTCAGAATAAAATCAGATTATTAATAACATTATTATATGACAAGACTTTGTCAGTATCTTTCTGACATGAGACATCAGTAACATTAGACACATTGTTAAGGAGGGATACAAGAATAGTGACCACAGCTGGCATAAATACTGGTGAATAGATTCTTCTATCAAAAAAAAAAAAAAAAACCAATGTGCTATACAAAACTGTACTGACTTTGGAGCCATGAGACCTCGGTTTAAATCCCAGATGTGCAACTTCCCAGCTGGTTTCATTCAACATTTATCATCCAAGTCTCAGTACTCTCATTTACAATGAGAATACCACCACATGCTGGATTCAAACCCCTGCTCTATCACTTGCTAACTATGTAACCTCACCTATAAAATGGGAATAAAAGCAGTGCTCACTTCACTGAGCAACTACAATGTTTTGGGGTTTTTTTGTTTGTTTGTTTGTTTTTTTTTGAGGCAGAGCCTCAAGCTGTCCCCCCTGGGTAGAGTACTGTAGCATCACAGCTCACAGCAACCTCCAACTCCTGGGCCCAAGCGAGTCTCCTGCCTCCGCCTCCCAAGTAGCTGGGACCACAGGCACCCACCACAGCACCTGGCTATTTTTTGGTTGCAGCCGTCATTGTTGTTTGGTGGACCTGGGCTGGATATGAACCCGCCACCATAGGTGTATGTGGCTGACACTTTAGCCGCTTGAGCCACAGGCGCTGAGCCAACTACAATGTTTAAACGGAAAAAAAAGAAACAAAAAACAACAAATAAACTCCATTTTAAAGTTGCTTAGCAGACTGCATGGACAAAGCACTCAGTAAATGTTAGCTTTTCTTACTATTCTCTAATTTTCTTTACTAAGGTATACTTTACGTGCAAACTCACAAATCTTTTCATTCAAAAGAGTTTCAAAAGTACACACCCCTGCAAACATCACTCAAGCCAAACTCACCTGTCACCCCAGAAAGTGTCATCATACCTCCTCCCCCGCCCTGTTGGCCACCAGTGCTATGATGCCCATCACGAAAAGAAAAAAAGTTAGTTTTTCTTATTAAAATAAAATCCACAGTGATACTGCACAGTTTCATTGAGATGACTGTGTTATCAATAAGGCTACTTGGACAGCCTGAGCAACAAAGCAAGGCTTTGTCTCTGCAAAATAATGAAAAACTCATCCAGGCATTGGCTGAGCTACTTACTAGCAAGACTGAGGTGGGAAGATCACTGAGCAAAAATTCTATCTGTACAACTTTCACCACACTTGCTTAAGAGAAAATTTCTTACCCTGTACTTACAAAAGAATAACCTTAAACGCTATCTATTCACTAAAGATGCTATGTCTCCATTTGCATAGAACACTTGCCCTTGACTAAAATGCAAGGAATTCTGGTGTTTTAGTCATTGTATTTTAGGGCTCCAATTCAACAGCTAGAGTTACTGGTTGCAGTGAGCTATGAATAAGAGACACTGCACTCCGGCCTGGGCATCAAAACAAGACTGTCTTTGAAATGATGAATAAATAAGGTTACTAGAATGCTACCAAAAATACTCTATGGCCCAGTGGGTAATGCAAACTATTCTAGCAGATAAGCAATTAAACCTAGATTCTTATAAAGGCAAACAAAGAGCCACCTAACTTCCAGTAACCAAGGAAGACAGATACATAAAAGAAGAATGACCAGGCACTGTGGATGGCTCATGCCTGTAATCTCAGCTCTCTGGGAGGCTGAGGCAGACTGATTGCTGGAGCTCAGCAGTTCAAGACCAATCTGAGGAAGAGTGAGACCCCATCACTACTAAAAATAGAAAAACTAGACAAGCATAGCAGAACAGACCTGTAATCCCAGCTCCTTGAGAGGACGAGGTGGGAGGATGAGGTAAGATAATCAGGTCAACCAAGTGTTTGCAGTTACAGTGAGCTATGATGACACCACTGAACTTCAGCCTGGGCAACACAGTGAGACCCTATCTTTTAAAAAAAGTCCAATGCTAAAGACACTACATATTAAAGATGTCTATTACCTCCAAGTTGACCTATAGATTTAAAAAAATTCTGATCAAGGTTTTTTTATAGACATATCCAAACATCTTCTGAAATGTATATGGAAAACACCTAGAATAGCTAACAATTTTGAAAAAGAATAACATGGGGTGACACCTGTGGCTCAAGGAGTACAACGCCGGCCCAATATACCAGGGCTGGTGGGTTTAAGCCCAGCCCTGGCCAAAACTGCAAGTAAATAAATTTTTAAAAAATAATGCCTCTTAACTTAAAAAAAAAAAAAAAAAAAAAGAATAACACAGGAGATTTAAAGACTTAATATACAGCTATAGTAATCAAAATTGAATGGTACTGGCAGAGGGACAGACACACTTATCAATACTAAAAACAGAAAAATTAGCTGGGCATAATGGCAGATGCCTGTAGTTCCAGCTACTCTGGAAGCTAAAGCAGGAGAATCATTTGAACCCAGGAGTTTGAGGTTGCTGTAAGCTAGGCTGAGACCATGGCACACTAACCTGGGCAACAGTGTGAGACTCTGTCTCAAAAAAAAAAAAAAAAAAAATTGGGCAGTGCCTCTGGCTCAAAGGAATAGGGTGCCAACCCCATATACCAGAGATGGTGGGTTCAAGCCCAGCCCTGGCCAAAAAAAAAGAGAGAGAGAGAGAAAGAAAAGAAAGAAAAAGAAAAGAAAAAAGTACAGAAGGAACTAATTTTTTTTTTTTTGGCAGTTTTTTTAGCCAGGGCGGGGTTTGAACCCACCACCTCTGGCATATGGCGCCCCAGGCTCTACTTTGAGCCACAGGCACCGCCCTAAAAGGAAATAAATGCAAGAAATACGGCCTTTCTTTTTTTTTTTTTTTGCAGTTTTTGGCCAGGGCTGGGTTTGAACCTGCCACCTCTGGCTTAGGGGGCCAGCACCCTACTCCTTTGAGCCACAGGCACCGCTCCAGAAATATAGCCTTTTCAATAAATGAGGCTAAAGGAACTGAACATCCATAAGACCAAAAAAAAAAAAAAAAAAAACTCTGCTCTAACCATCACACCTTATACAAAACCTAATTCAAAATAAATCATAGACTTAAAAATATAAAAATTTCACAAAAAAAAATTTTTGAAAAAAAACTTTGGAGCATGGGACTAGTTAAAGAGTTCTTAGACTTGACACCAAAAACAAGATCCATGAAATGAAAACCTGATAAACTGGACCTCAATCAAAATTAACTCTAGTTCTATGAAAGATCAATTAAGAGAATAAAAAAGTTAGCAACAGCTGAGAGAAAATAACTGCAAACCACATATCTAATAAGTGACTTCTAACTAGAATATATAAAGAACCCTCATAACTCAACAATAAAAGAAAAAACAGGGGTTGGGAGACAATCCAATTAGAAAATAGGCAAGCCAAGCACACTGGCTCACACCTATAACCCTAGCACCCTAGGAGGCTGATACAGGAGCTTGAACTCAGTAGTTCAAGACCTGCCTGGATAACAGTGAAGCCCTGTCTCTACAAAAATAGAAAAACTAGCCGGGCATTGTGGTCAGCGTCTGTAGTCCCAGCTAGTGAGGAGGCTGAGGCAGAAGGATCAAGAGACTGAGGTTGGGCTCAGCACCCATAGCACAGTGGTTACAGCACCACCCACATACACTGAGGATGGTGGGTTCAAACCTGGCCCAGGACAGCTAAACAACAATGACAACTGCAACAAAAAAATAGCCGAGCATTGTGGTGGGCACTTGTAGTCCCAGCTACTTGGGAGGCTGAAGCAAGAGAATCACTGAAGCCCAAGAGTTTGAGGTTCTACCAAGGGCGACATAGTGAGACTCTGTCTCAAAAAAAAAAAAAAGAGATTGAGGTTGCTATGAGCTATGATTATGCCACAGAACTCTACCTACCGTTAGCAATAGAGTAAGACTCTGTCACAAACAAAAAGAAGAAAAAGAAAATGGGCAAAAGACATGAAGAAACGTTTCATTAAAAGGGACATACAGGCTCAGCGCCTGTAGCTCAGTGAACAGGGTGCCAGCCACATACACCAAGGCTGGCAGGTTTGAGCCCAGCCTGGGCCTACTAAACAACAATGACAACTACAATAAAAAAAGAAGCCAGGCATTGTGGCAGGCGCCTGTAGTCCCAGCTACATGGGAGGCTGAGGCAAGAGAATTGCATAAGCCCAGGAGTTTGAGGTTGCTGTGAGCTGTGACACCACAGCACTCTACCAAGGGCAACATAGTCAGACTCTGTCTCAAAAAAATAAATAAATAAAAATTTAAAAAATAAAATAAAAAGAACATACTAATGGCAAATAAGCACGTGAAAATATGTATTGCAGCATTATGCAACAGATAAGCAAATTAAATCATAATAGGTAGTGACATATCTATCTGAATGGTTAAAATAAAAAATAATTCATTACTGGTGGGAATATAAAATGGTAGGGATACAAATACAAAAACATTTGGCAGTTTCTCAACAAAGCTAAGCACAATCTTACCGCATAAGTCAGGAATGGTGCTCTTAGCTAATTTACCCAGATGACTTGAAAACTCAGGCCACACAAATGTTCATAGCAGCTTTATGTGTAATTTCCAAAAAATGGAAACAAAATGTTTTTCAATAGGTGAACGAGTACACTATGGTACATCCACAGTTGAATACTGTGGTACATCTTTTGTGGAATATTATTTGACAATAAAACAAAGAGCCCAGAAAAGTGTTATCACGCCATATAAAGATCTAGAGAAACCTTAAATGCACATTGCTTAGTAAAATAAGCCAATCTGAAAAGGATAGATACTGGAAGGTTTCAAGTATAAGACATTCTGAAAAGGGCAAAAGTACGGAGACAGTAAAAAGATCAGGGCTTGCCAGGAGCTGGGAATGGGGACAAGATGAACAGGTAAAGCAAAGGAAATTTTTAGGGCAGTGAAACTATTCCATCTACCATAATGTTGGACATATAATATTAAGCATTTATTGTCAAAACCCATGGAAATGTACAACACAAAGACTGAACCCTGATAAAAACTATAGACCTTAGTTAATAATATACTAATAACACATTATTGCTTATCAATGGTAATAAATTTATACAAGATGCTAACAAAAGGGAAAACCTATGAGGAAAGAAGGTACATATGGAAACTCTCTGTATCATCTGCTCCACTTTCTGTAAACCTACAACTGCTCCAATAATAAAGTCCATTAATCTTTCTTAAAAAAATGACGACATGGGGCAGCACCTGTGGCCCAGTGAGCAGGGCGCCAACCCCATATGCCGAGGGTGGCAGGTTCAAACCCAGCCCTGGCCAAACTGCAACAAAACAATAGCTGTGCGTTGTGGCAGGCACCTGCAGACCCAGCTACTTGGGAGGCTGAGGCAAGAGAATCACCTAAGCCCAAGAGCCGGAGGTTGCTGTGAGCTGTGACACCATAGCACTCTACTGAGAGCCACAAAGTGAGACTATGTCTCTAAAATAAATAAATAAATAAATAATGACATCAGATGCTGGTGAAGATGTGGAGAAACTGAATCACTCATACACTGCTGGTGGGAATATAAAATGGTACAACCATTCTGAAAACTATAGCAGTGTATTACAAAACTAAAATGCATTTACCATACAACCAACAATTACACTCTGGTATTCATCCCAGAGAAATGGGAAATTATGAGCATACAAAAGCAGGTCCACAAATGTTCACAGCCGCTTTATTGTAACAGCCCGAACCCCCCCCCCCAAAAAAAAATCCAAATAAACTTTAACAGGCAAAAGATTAAACGAACTGTGGTACTTATCTACCTACCATGGAATACTTACTACTAAGCTAGAAGATGGAACAAACTTTGCTACATGCAACAATATGGGTTCTCAAGGGAATTATATATTTAGTGAAGAAGCCATCTTAAAAGTTTATATTTGATATGATTTCATTTATGTAACATTCTTAAAAATGGAAGAATTACAGGTATGGGCTCAGCACCCATAGCTCAGTTGAGTACGCTGAATGGGCACTAGCCACATACACCGAGGCTGGTGGGTTTGAACCCAGCCCGGGTCTGCTAAACAACAATGACAACTGCAATCAAAAACCAGTCGGGCATTGTAGTAGGCACCTGTAGTCCCAGCTACTCAGGAGGCTGAGGCAAGAGAACAGCTTAAGCCCAAGAGTTTGAGGTTGCTGTAAGCTATGACGCCACAGCACTCTACCGAGGGCAACATACTGACATTCTATCTCAAAAAAAAAAAAAAAAAAGAATTACAGGTATTTATTATTAAATATGTTATTCCCTACAACAGCATGAGAATCTATAATTACCACAAAATAAAATTTTATAAACTCCAAGGGTAAAGATATATGCTCTAAAATCAAATATTTTCCCTTGGATGGGCTAACAAATTTTCCAAAGCTATTCTTAGCTTCAGATGCACACTGGAATTACTGCTAAAAATCCAGATGCTTAGGGAACATCCCAGAGCAATTAAAGTAGAATCCCTCAAGTCAAAACTCAAGCATATATATCTTTTAACTCTCAGGTTATTCCCGCATTTGATCAAGAAAGAGAATTAGTATCCTCCAAGGCTAGAGAGTTTTCTTAATAGCAAACCCTTACTAACATGCCAAGATTATTAACAGTTTTTAAAGATATAGCTATTAACAATTTGCTAAAATCTTAACCACAAAAATTATTCCACTGATAAAAAGAAACTTTTTTTCATTTTCTTTTTTTATTGTTTGGGCTTCACTGAGGGTACAAAAAATTAGGTCACTGATTACATTTGTTAGATAAAATCCCTCCTATAATTGTATCCTGCCCTCAAGAGGTGTGCCATACATCATGATCCCCCATCCCCTCCCTCCTCTTCTCTTCCATTCCCTCATTTCTCTATATTAGCTCATCTACTGCCTTCATACTAGAACTGAGTATTTTGGATTCTTGCTTCTCCATTCTTGTGATGCTTTACCAAGAAGAATGTGTTCCACCTCCATCCAGATTAATACAAAAGATGTAAAGTTCCACCTTTTTAATGGCTGAATGGTACTCCATGGTATACATATACCACAGCTCATTAATCCATTCCTGGGTTGGCGGGCATTTAGGTTGTTTCCACATTTTGGCAATTATAAATTGAGCTGCGATAAACAGTCTAGTGCAAATATCCTTATAATACAAGGATTTTTTTTCTCCTAGGTAGATATGATAAATAAAGTTTAACCCAACCTCACCCATCTTCCAGAAACCAAAGACTCAAATAATTAGCCAAAGAAAGACAACAGTTCATTGTAGCACATTTTTAAATAATGGTCCTTCTTGGCAATAGTTGGAGTCACAAGTTGAATGGTACATTCATTTTTATCTGTGAAACTCCTATAAATACAAAAATGGGAATATTAATCTGGCTTTCCAAAATCCTTCAAGTGTAAAAGTTATCATATTCCATTTGGGATTTAACCTAAAATCAAAGAGGACAGACTGCAGCTACACATTAAAAAAATTATACACCATCATCAAACATACTTCATCGCTGGGATGCAAGGCTGGTTTAACATCCACAAATCCATAAATGTAATTCACCATATGAATAGAAACAAACACAAAGACCATATGATCCTCTCAAAAAGATGCAGAAAAAGCATTTGATAAATTTCAGCATCTTTTTTCTAACAAGAACACTGAAGAAAATAGGCATAGGTGCCGTATTTTTTAAGCTGATTGAAGCCATTTATGACAAACCCTTAGCTAACATCATACCAAATGGAGTAGAACTAAAAGCTTTTCCATTTAGAACTGGAACCAGAAAAGGATGTCCTCTATCGCCACTACTATTCGACATAGTTCTGGAAGTTCTAACCAATGCAATCAGGCAAGAGAAACATATAAAGGGCATCCAAATGGGGGCAAAGGAGGTCAATCTCTCGCTCTTTGCTGATAATATGAACTGATACATAGAAAACCCCAGAGACTCAACCACAAAAGTCCTAAAAGTGATCAAGAAGAAATACAGTAACATCTCAGGGTATAAAATCAATGTCCACAAATCAGTAGCCTTTGTATATGCCAGTAACAGCCAAGCTAATCAAGGACACAATTCCCTTCACAGTAGCTTCAAAGAAAATGAAATACTTAGGTATTTACCTAACAAAAGAGGTGAAGGATCTTTACAAAGAGAATTATGAAACCCTAAGAAAAGAAATAGCAGAAGACATTAATAAATGGAAGAATATATCATGCTCTGGGCTGGGAAGAATCAACATTGCCGAAATGTCTATTCTAGACAAAGCAATCTACAAATTCAATGCAATCCCCACTAAATACCAACATCATACTTTGAAGAACTGGAAAAAACAGTACCTCACTTTCTATGGAACCAGAAAAAAACTCCATATAGCCAAGGCTATTCTGAGTAACAAAAACAAAGGAGGTATCACCCTACCAGACTTCAGGTTATATTACAAATCTACAGTTATCAAAACAATGTGGTACTGGTACAAAAATAGAGAAATAGACATATGGAACAGAATAGAAAACCAGGAAATGAAACTAGTCTCTAGTTGCCAACTGATCTTTGATAAACCAAACAAAAGCATATAGTAGAGAAAAGAATCCCTATTTAACAAATGGTGCTGGGAGAACTGGATAACCACACGTAAAAGACCGAAACTGGACCCACACTTTTCACCACTAACAAAAATTGATTCAAGATGTATAAAAGATTTAAATCTAAGAAGAAAGTGTCAGAAAAACTCTTAATGGCTCGGCACCTGTGGCTCAAGTGGCTAAGGCACCAGCCACATACACCTAAAGTGGCAGGTTCAAATCCAGCCCGGACCTGCCAAACAACCATGACGGCTGCAACCAAAAAATAGACGGGCATCTGTGGTCCCAGCTACCTGGGAGGCTGAGGCAGGAGACTCGCTTGAGCCCAGGAGTTGGAGGTTGCTGTGAGCTGTGAAGCCACAGCACTCTACCCAGGGGGATAGCCTGAGGCTCTGACTCAAAAAAAAAAAAAAAAACCTCTTGATGATGTCAGACTAGGGAAAGATTTTATGACAAAGACTTCAGCAGCACCTACAACAACAAAAATAATACACAAATGCAGCAGTTCTCAACTTGTGGGTTGCGACCCCTTTTTAACAATGAAAATACATTGCAGCATTAGGAAGTTTGAGAACCACTGCACAAACGGGACTTAATTAAGCTGAAAAGTTTCTGCACAGCTAAGGACACAGCAAGTACAGCAAAAAGACCTTCTTCTGAACGGAAAAAGATACTTGCACGGTATGAATCTAACAAAGGGTTGATAACTAGAATCTACAGAAAACTCAAATCAACAAAAAAAGAGCAAACAATTCCTTCTATCACTGGGGCAAGAGATATGAACAGAACCTTCTCTTAGGAAGTAGAATGGCTAACAAACACATGAAAAAATGCTCAGCATCTCTAATCATCAGAAAAATGCAAATCAAAACCATCCTGAGATATCACCTACCCCCAGTGAGAAGAGCCCACATCACAAAGTCTCAAAGCTGCAGATGCTGGCACGGATGTGGAAAGAACAAAACACTTTTCCACTATTGGTGGGACTGCAAACTAACATAACCTCTTTGGAAGGAAGTATAGAGACTCCTCAAAAAACTCAAATAAATTAGATCTCTCATTTGACCCCACAATCCCATTACTGGGTAAATATCCAGAAGAAAAAAAATATTTCTCATAAGGAACATATGCCCTAGATTGTTAATCACAGCTCAATTTACTATTGCCAAAATGAACAAATAATCTAAATGCCCACCAACCCAGGAATGTGTTAACAAACTGTGGTATATGTACTATTCAGCCATTAAAAAGATGGAGACCTTACATCTTTTGTATTAACCTGGATGGAGCTGGAACACATTCTTCTTATAAAGTATCACAATGGAGAAGCAAGGATCTAGTGTACGCAATACTGATACGAAGCCAGCATATTATCTAATACACACCCATATAAAAGAAAAACTCAAATCAATTCAAGGTGGGAGTTGGGAAAACAAAGAAGGAGGGAAAGGGAAAGAAGGAGGGGGATGGGAGTGCTCCCACTTAATGGGCACAATGTTAGCATGTACAGCACACCTCTTGGGGGCAGGACACAATTATAAGAGGGTCTCTAACAACAAATGCAAACATTGTAACCTAATTCTTTGTACCCTCAAATTAACCTGAAATAATTTAAAAGAAAATCAAAAGGAAGAATTTAAAATAATCTTTGACTTTCACAGTTTTAACTAAATCCACATAAACTATAAGATACAAAACACAAAGCATTTCAAACAAAGCGTTCTTTTCCACCTGCATGCGGAAGCATCACAAAAAAACTGATATAAAATTAAATGTCACAGAAGAACTACATACACACAAACTCACATATCACATAATTCAACACACTGGGAAAGTAGTGACTAAGTAATGGAATGGTATATTGCAAGGATTTTGGTAGACTGATAAAAAGACACTCACATTTCCTTTGTCTTTTACTGTGCCTGTTACAATTACTAAAGTAGTTTTTGGTTTTTAGGTTTGTTTGGAGGGGTTTTTTTGGGAGGGGGAGGGAAGGATTCCAATTATACTACATAAACTATTAACTTAGATTCTCAGCTCAGGAAAATAAAGTAAAACGGCTCGGCGCCTGTGGCTCAATCGGCTAATGCGCCAGCCACGTACACCTAAGGTGGCGGGTTCGAATCCCCAGCCCGAGGCCTGCCAAACAACAATGATGGCTGCAACCAAAAAATGGCCGGGCGTTGTGGCAGGCGCCTGTGGTCCCAGCTACTTGGGAGGCGGAGGCAGGAGACTCATTTGAGCCCAGGAGTTGGAGGTTGCTATGTGCTGTGATGCCATGGCATTCTACCCAAGGGGTTAGCTTGAAGCTCTGTCTCAAAAAAAAAAAAAAAAAGAAATTATTATTGCATATAAACAATTAAAGTAGTGCCTGGCACAAAGTAAGGATTAAGTGTTAATTCCATTGTTTGATAACATTGGCTTTCTTTCTTTTTATTTTAGTTTTTAATATATCATGAA
>CAUYQV010166139.1:0-14236 GCA_963574575.1 Galagoides demidoff
CCAGCTACTTGGGAGGCAGAGGCAGGAGACTCGCTTGAGCCCAGGAGTTGGAGGTTGCTATGAGCTGTGATGCCATGGCACTCTACCCAGGGGGATAGCTTGAGGCTCCGTCTCAAAAAAAAAAAAAAAAAAGACTAACTAGACCGACACCTTTCTCCTCTAACAAAAATTGATTCAAGATGGAGAAAGGACTTAAATTTAAGGCCTGAAATAATAAAAATCCTCAAAGAAAGCATAGGAAAAACACTGGAAGACATCAGCCTGGGAAAAGACTTCATGAAGACTTCCGTGGCAATTGCAACAACAACAAAAATAAACAAATGGGACTTGACTAGACTGAAATGCTTCTGTATAGCTAAGGAGACAACAACCAAAGCAAATAGACAACTTACACAATGGGAGAGGATATTTACAAATTTGAAACAAACAAAACCTTGATAACTAGGATCTATGGAAAATTCAAATTAATCCACATGAAAAAAGCCAACAATCCCATATATCAATGGGTAAGAGACATCAATAGAACCTTCTCTAAAGAAGACAGATGAATGGCTAACAAACATATGAAAAAATGCTCATCATCCCTAATTATTAGAGAAATGCAAATCAAAACCACCCTGAGATGCCATCTAACTCCAGGGAGAATGGCCCACATCACAAAATCTCAAAATTGCAGATGCTGGCATGAATGTGGAAAGAAGGGAACACTTTTACAGTGCTGCTGGGACTGCAAACTAATACAACCTTTTTGGAAGAAAGTATGGCGAACCCTCAAAGAACTCAAGCTAGACCTCCCATTTGATCCTGAAATCCCATTACTGGGCATCTACCCTGAAGGAAAAAAATTCTTTTATCATAAGGACACTTGCACTAGACTGTTTATTGTAGCTTAATTTACAATCAGTAAAATGTAGAAACAGCCTAAATGCCCACCAACCCAGGAATGGATTAACGAGCTGTGGCATATGTATGCCATGAAATACTATTCAGCCATTAAAAAAATGGAGGCTTTACAGCATTTGTAAATGCTGTAAAACCTGGATGGAAATGGAACACATTATTCTTAGTAAAGCATCACAAGAATGGAAAAGTATGAATCCTATGTACTCAGTTTTGATATGAGAACAATTAATGGCTTCGTGGGGGTGGGGGAAGAGGAGAACAGAGAGAGAAAGAAGGAGGGAGAGGTGGGGGAAAGGAAGAGCAGAAAGAGGGAAGGAGAGAGGGGTGGAGTCTTGGTGTGTGCCACACCTTTTGGGAGCAAGACACAATTGTACGAGGGACTTTACCTAACAAATGTAACCAATGTAACCTCGTTTCTTGTGCCGTCAATAAATCCCCAACAATAAAAAATAAAAATAAATAAAATTCTGGCCCCTCCCCCAAAAAAGGGGGGGAAAAGCATGTTCAGAAGAAATGTACTGATAGGTTTCAGCAGGCAAGAAAAACTAAATGAAAGAACCAACAGAAACACTAGAACTGAAAATACAATGTCTGAAGTCAACATACATCTCTGTATGTGTGTCTGTCTCTCCAGATGGGCTGAGCAGCAGAAGGAAGTTGAAAGGGATATCAAATAGCATCCATGCACTTGTTGACCCAGAGACCCATTAAGAGAAGTGTTTCAATCCAAAGCACAGAGACTAGAAGAAGAGGGCTGAGGCACAGGGGCCAATGGGGAAAATTCCCAAATGTTTAAAATGTAGGTAGTTGGAGAAGAGGAGCAGGAAGGAGAAAAAATGGAAGAGCAGTCAGTGGGAAAAGTATTTGAAAAAATAATCACCCCAAACTGTTAGTGAAGATGTAAATTTACACGTTGAAAAAGCTCATCAACCTCAAGCAGGATTAATATTAAAAAAAAAAAACTACACAAGGGCATATTACAGTCAAATTAAAAAATACCAAAGATGGGGGGGAATCTTCAAGGCATCCAGAGAAATATGGCATATTGCACACAGGGCAGCAACTGCTTCAGTGACTGCTGTTTCGCCTCAGAAAATAATGGAAGTCGAAAGACAGCAGAACAATTCCCTTAACGTTCTGATAACAGCAACAGAAGGAGGGAAACTTGAGGGCTTAGAGCATATTTGGAATAAAATCCAAAGCACATCAGCTCCTATAAGTGGTTTTATGGAGAATATAATAGTGAGGGTCTCTGAGTTCTTCTCCTAGTACTATTTTATAAATGGAAAACTAACACTCGAAAAGTAAAGAATAAAACGCAAGTGTCTCTTTGTATTGCAAATAGAGTCTAGAAAGATACAATAGCAAGTAGGAAAGTGATGGATGGCGACTATTAACCACAGGGAGACTGCACTGGAAGGAAGAAGATGTGGCCTGATTGCAGGATGAAAGTGAGGAGTCGTTAGCAGATTAAGGAGAGAAAATTACAGGCCAGCCAGAGCTCTACATAAAGAGAGGAAAACAAAAAGCATGTGGTTGATAAGTGGACAGAAGATGGATATGTGATAAAGCTGGTGGAGTGAGGTGTGTTAACTAAGGACACAGATGCCGGGCATGTGGATATGCCCTGAACAATTCTTCCAACACTTCCACATGTTTGAATTTCTTTATAATACAATCTTGAAAACAAAACAATGAGAGAGACAGGGAGGATCTTTACACTCTCCTGACTACAAAAATGAGCAAGGATGGCAAAAGAAAAAAATGCCTTTACAAGATTGTTGATATTTTCAAGAGCAGCCCCCTGAGTTTCCCTTGCCACAGAAAGGGAAAAACAGTCTCAATCTCCTGCAGCTTCACTCCAGGATGTCTCCCTCCACCACATTTCAGGCGTCACATGCACCTGCAGTGTGGCTGGACTTTCAAAACTGAGAGTGTTTGGGTGCAATGATTATCTCTCTGTGCACCTGACCTTTTGGGGCTTCGGCCCAGTCAGAAGCCACCATCTGTAGCCAAGATAAAGATCTGTTGCCCAGGAAGGTGCTGGGCAATCCCACAGCAAATGAGGGAGCCAGAGGGAGCAGGATGAATGATTTAACCCTTCTCTGTGATGGAAATTGGGAGGCAAAGTGTGGACTGCCGCACAGAATTGCTCAAGTCGTGAGACCTACATGAAACCAACTCTCTTATTTGGACACAGACCTCAGTCACTATAGATTCTCTAATGGAGAGAGTGATACCACATATTTCATGGACCTAAATGCTGCAGGCTCTTCATCCATCTCTATCTGCCTGGTTTAAATTAGTTCTCTTCTTGCTTGGTTTTATGGCTTTCGCCCACACACTTCCTCCAGTCCCTCCCCATTCTCTTCCCCTCCCTCTTTCCCCCCTTAGGCCCTGCCCTTTTTTGTTTACCAGACCCTCCTCCCCTTTCCTTCCCCTATGCCTGGTTCACTGACCCCTCACCCACTTCCTTCCAGCCTCCTCTGCCATGCATTCTCCTTTTTACCTTCCTCATGAAATTGTAACAAGAATGACAAATTGAAAATAGTGAAGGTCTCTAAAGAATTCAGAGTTCAGAGAGTACACAAATACACCAGCAGGTTTGAAATACTAATGACAAAATCTTCGTGTTAGTTTGATAGAGACCTTCTATTAACCAAACCCAGGGTAAGGGCAGGAGCCTGCAAGGTAATTTTTAATTAGAGGTACTTTATCAAGCTCCTCTTTCAAAATGACTCATCCTAAGCCACGGGGAATTAAATGAACATAAATGAACAAGGAAGGCAAAGCACAGTCACATATTAACCCTAGATCCATTTCGGAAAAAAATGGGTCAGGGCTATGCATTTATAATCTGAGGGAGCCATGGAACCATAAAAGGGTGACTGTCCAACCTCTGGGAGCCAAACAAAACAAGCAAAAAGCTGGGATGCACTTAATAGAAAGCAAGCCGGGAGCCTAGTAGAAAATGGGATGCCCACTGGGTACAGTTCATGTTTTCCTTAGAAATCTGAATGCACAGAGAGTCAGCCACAGTTTCCCTCATATAAAATGCTGTAATCCCCTGTAAACTTTCGACATCTGCAAGGATTTCTATTCCAGTCAATGTGAAATAACAGTTTCTGTAGGAAATAATTAGTATTATCTGTAGGTTTGTTCAAAGTTCAGTGCTAGCCACCACCATCGACACCCCCCAAGGGGAAGGTGGTGATGTGGAAGCCACTGTCGGAAGCAGGTAAGAGGGAAGACAACGGCTGCAGGTGGAGTCCCTGCCAGGGCCATGAGCAGCCGGTTAGTGCAGGCTGCTCACCCTGTTTGTTCATTTGTTTTTCACAAAGGCGTGCACACATGCATACACACACACACCCCTATACGGACATGCAGGTAAATATGTATGTGTGGATATCAAACATGTTTCTGTCCATTAAAATCGAAGACGGGAGGAAAACCCTTCAATGCCTTTAACTGATCCTTCTGACAGTTATATTTTCTGGTGGAGTTTCAGCCATATTTATGAGGTTTCCTCCCATGCATGCAACCGCTATTTTTTGAAATTTCTGATTCAGATATTCTCTTGGATTCTACTGAGAATAGGGTTTAAATTTCTAATATTCCACCTCAGAAACACTGAAGAGTTTTCCTTACACTAGTCCCCCAGCAGTTACATGGAAATTTGTGGTTAGCTACATTTGTTCTTTCATTTTCTATGAACACACAACCCACACAGTATGGTTACATTTATTCTCTGGTATAACTTTGTATTTTCCCTAGGATAAATAACCCCCTCTCCCAACCTGCTCCCCACCTCTTTCCCAAATTTCTTAATTTTGGTCTACGATTAAAGCATCCCCTAAATCTCACGCACAAGGATAAATCCCAACTCAGTACATGCAAACACATCAAACCCTTCAGGGGGTGACAAAGCTGACGTCCTCAGACTTCCTTCCCCTCCGCGTTAGGTATTCCCAGCACTTCTATCCTCTGTGGGACGTCTGTTACGGAGTGAATAGTTATACCTCAAAAAAAACTCATATGTTGAAGACTATACAGTTTGTCTGTATTTGAAGTAGGAAGCAATTAATTACATGAGGTCATAAGGATAGGCCCTGATGCAAGGCGTGCAGGGCCCTTCTGGGACCAGAACACCAGAAAGCTCTCTCTCCTCCTCTCCGTCCCCGCCCCCCAGAAAGAGCCTTCAATAGAAACTGACCTCCTCCCTTGACCAGCCAGTCCCTGAGATTATAGCCTCCAAAACCATGAAACAAAAAGTTCTGAAAAAAATGGAGAGGGCGGAGGAAGATGGCCAACCAAGAAGACCGTCGGGGCAGTGTTCACAGGGAGTAACTGAGAAACAAGAGTTAGTCGAATGGTTTGGAGCGCTGATTTTGCTTGGTGCTGCGGCTCAGGGGTGCTCTGCAAGGCGGCAGAGTGCTAGTCGCTATATGTGAACCAGAGCAGCATGGAGATCAGAGAGGCTAGGCAAGTCCTGGGCGGGCAGGTGGAGGGAGCCTTTTTGCAGCTTTCGGTTCTCAGGGGAAGTGCCTGCAGTGGATTTCCTGCAGTACAGAGCAGCCAGGTTTGAGGGCTGGATGGAGCAAATTTGCTACCAGTTTGGCAGCAGTAGAGACAGCCAGTCTGGGAAGGTCCTGGTAAGGAGGGTTCGGCCATTACGGTCGTGAGAAGGTCATGAGGCCGGCCCCCAACAGGAACATAGCCACTTTAGTCCATCTGCTAGGATCCGTCCCCTAGTCCTGACAGGCTCAGAGACTCTAGCCCCACATGAGAACTGTTGTCTGGGGACACAAGTGAGACCAGAACCTGATTGCTGAAGAAATAATCAGGCAACCACTGTGGACATTTAAGTTGGGGATCTGGTATATGCCTGGGTTCTAGAGAGAGGTTATCAGCTGTGCTGTTCACCCCCTAAAACTGCAGCACCACCAAATGGTCTGGCAATAATTGTAACACAGACATTTTCCTACTAAAGTCTGACCCTCCTGTCATATATATATATGTATGTATATATACACACACCCATACATATATATACACGGACACAAACATACATATACATACATATATATGCTTTCATGTATATAGATATATATAGTTTTTTTTACTTTACTTAATTTTTTTTCCTTTTTCTTCTTGTTAGTATTTTCTTTTTCTTTTTTGGGGGGATTTTTTGTTTGTTTTTCATTTATTTGTTGCTGAAGTTGCCTATTTTGGGTTATGTAGAGCTTTACATATTTTGTATCGAAGTCTTTTGTTTCTTGCTTATTTGCCTAGTTGGTTACTTTCTTAATGTCTATTTTTACTTTCATCAAGAGCAAGGGCCCCTGTATTTTTTGGTTGCAGCATTTTAGCCTCACTTATTCTCTCTCCATATTTCCCTCCAGTACTTTCTCTCTTTGGACAGAGACTCTTCTACCTTTCCCACATCTCCCACAATAATCAGCTTCGCAATAGCTAAGCTATCCCTCCCTTTCCTCTCTCTCTTTTCTTTCTTTACTCCACTTCCCTCTCTCTCCTCTATTACATACAATCGTAGTTTTAATTTCCTTTATCTATCCTTATCTTAATATAATTTTTTTTTTATTTTGCTGAGAGCTGGGGGGACACAGCTGTGGTCTGGCAGGTAGGCCACAGCAGTGAGCTGACTCACGGGGGTTAAAAGACCATTCTACCTCTGGCCCTAAGAAGATAGTATTAGCAAGACCACACTGCACACATTTTGTATTCCATTTTCATTCTTACTTAATTCTTCCTTAGTGATTATTGTTTTTGCTCTTTTCCTTCCATTCCCAGTCTTGCCAGAGGAAGAGTCTGGTTCTGCTCAGGATTATAAGGACCACCTGATTTTGAGGAACCCTCCCAGTTCAGCCCTTCAAAACTCTTGAGTTATAAGCCTTAGCACCGTCCTGATCAATACCATTTCTTCTGTCACTCTCAGCCTCTCTTCCTGACCTCCTTCTCTCCTGTACTCCAGGTCTTTTTCTTCTTTTCTTTCTTCTATTATTCACTCTTCCATTTTTTCTTCTTTTTATTTTACTCTTTCTTTCTTTCCCCCCTGTTTCTCCCTGCCTGCTCCTTACCTTTTTCCTCATTTTGGCCTCATACTAAGAGCTCTCTTCATCACATAAACTCTGAGACAAGGTAGTTTGAAGCAAAGGAGGAACTGAGAAGGAAAAAGGTGCACAAAGAGGTGAAAAAGATTAAAGCACACATGAGGAGGAACCAAGAGAAAATTTCAGGCACCATGAAAAACCAAAGTACAGCAATTCCTCCAAGTGACCACAAGGCAGCTTTTACAGAAGACTTATCCTTTAGAGAATTAATGGATCTGACAAAAAGGAAATTTAAAATAAGGATTATTAAGACAATAAAGGGAATGGATGAGAAAATAGACAAAACCAAAAGTCAGACAAGAGCTATGTATAATATAGAAAAGACATGGATGAGCTTAAGGAAATGAAGGAGACAATCAAGGAATGTAAAGGAGCAGTAGAAAAATAGATTAGACCACAGAGAAGAGAGAACATCAGAGCTAAAGAATAAAGTCTTTCAGTTAACACAAGTAACTCTTACAGAGTCAGAAAAGAAGAGAGAGAGAGCAGAGCAGGTGCGTAGAGAACTATGAGACTCTATAAAGTGTTCAACATACAGATAATAGGAATCTGTTCAACATACAGATAATAGGAATCCCTGAAAGAGAAGAAGATTGTCCCAAAGGTATGGAAGCCTTACTGGAGACCATCATAAGTGAAAACTTCCCAAGTTTTACTAAAAATCCTGACACAGTCCTTTCAGAGGGATGTCGAACCCTGGGTCATCTCAAATCTAACAGAGCCTCTCCAAGACACATTGTAATGAACCTGTCCAAAGTCAAGATGAAGGAGAAAATCCTGCAAGCAGCTAGGAGTAAGCACCAATTGATCTACAGGGTCAGAGCCATTAGGATGACAGCAGACTTCTCAACTGAAACATTCCAAGCCAGGAAAGCATGGTCATCCTCTTTCAACATTCTTATACAAAACAAATTTCATCCCAGAATCCTGTATCCTGCTAAACTTAGCTTCAAAAGTGATGGAGAAATCAAATCTTTTGCAGATATACAAGCACTAAGGAAATTCACCATAAGACCAGCCCTACAGGAAATACTTAGACCTATTCTCAACATTGACCATCACAATAGACCACCACCAAAGTAAACACCTAAAAGCCAAAGGCCTGAGCTTAGCTTCCACAAAGGCACAAAGAATAAAAATACACAACAAACTATCTCATAATAAGATGAATAGAATTCCACCACACTCATCGATACTCTCAATAAATGTCAATGGATTGAATTCCCCACTGAAGAGGCACAGGCTGGCTGATTGAATTAAAAAACACAAGCCATCCTTATGCTATCTCCAGGAGACAGACTTAGCCTTGAAGAACAAATCAAGACTCAGGGTTAAGGGAGGAAAACAGTCTTTCAAGCTAATGCAAATCAGAAGAAAGGAGGGGTTGCAATCTTATTCTCAGATACAGCAGATTCAAGGAACTTTAGTTAAGAAAAACTAAGGTGGACACTTCATACAGGTCAAAAGAATGATACAACATGAAGACATCTCAATTTTAAACATTTATGCACCTAACTTAAAATGCTCCTGTATTTATGAAACAGACCTTGAGGGATCTAAGCAATATGATATGACATAACCCCTTAATAGTCAGGGACTTCAAAACCCTCTGACCACAACTGGACAGATCCTGTAAACAGAAACTAAACAAGGATACAAAGGACTTAAGTGTTACCCTAAAACAAATGGGATTAATAGACATAAACAGAACACACCATCCCAAAACAAAAGAATACACTTTTTCTCATCGGTTCATGGTGCATACTCCAAAATAGATCATATCCTAGGATACAAATCAAACCTCAGAAAAATTAAAGGAATAGAAATTATACCATGTCTCTTTTCAGACCACAAGGCTTTAAAGGTAAAGCTCAACTCCAACAAAAATGTTCATCCCCACAGAAAGTCTTAGGAACTAAATAACCTCGTGTTGAATGATAGTTGGAGTCAGAAAGAGCTAAAAGAGGAATTTGTTGATTTCCTCAAACCTAACAAGGATAAAGACACAAGTTACCAAAACCTGCACTCCTGAAAGGATAATTTATTGCTAGATTCCTACCTTCAAAATAGAAAGTGAGCACTTCACCACACACACAAATCATCTTATGGAAGTGGAAAAAGAAGAACAATATTATTCTAAACCCAGCAGAAGAAAATAAATAGCCTAAATTAAATCAGAGATTAATGAAATTGAAAACAAAAAAATCATTCAGAAAATTAATGAAACAAAAAGTTGGTTCTTGAAAAATTAAATAAAATAAGTAAACCTTTGGCCAGACTAACTAGAATTAGAAAAGGAAAATCTCTAGTAACCTCACTCAGAAATGATAAAGGGGAAATAACAACAGATGCCACAGAGATACAAGAGATCATCTCTGAATATTACCAGAAACCCCATGCCTAGAAATTTAACAATGTGAAGGAAATGGATCAATATCTGGAATCACACCCTCTCCCTAGACTTAACCAGGAAGAAATAGATCTCCTGAACAGACAAATTTCAGGCACTGAGATGAAGGAAACAATAAAAATCTTCCAACAACAAAAAAAAATGCCCTGGTCTGGATGGCTTCACACCAGAATTATATCAAACCTTTAAAGAAGAGCTTATTCCCACACTACAGAAATTATTCCAAAAAATTAAGGAGGAAGGAATCTTCACGTTCTATGAAGCAAACATCACCCTGATACCAAAACCAGGAAAAGACCCAACTAAAAAGAACTTCAGACCAACTTTGCTAATGAATATGGATGCAAAAATTCTCAGCAAAATCCTAGCCAGTAGATTACAGCTTATCATCAAAAATGTCATACATCATGATCAAGAAGGTTTCATCCCAGGAATGCAAGGCTGTTTTAATATACACAAGTCCATAAATGTAATTCACCATATCAACAGAAACAAAGACCATATAATCCTCTCAATAGATGCAGCATCCTTTTCTAATTAGAACACAGAAGAATATAGGCAATGGCAGCAAATTTATTAAACTAATCGAAGCCATCTACAATAAACCCACAGCTAATATTTTACTGAATGAGTAAAACTGAAAGCTTTCCAACTTAGAACTGGAACCAGACAAGGTTGTCTTCTATCGCCACTACTATTCAACATAGTGCTGAAGGTTCTAGCCAATACAAGCCAAGGCAAGACAAGGAAATAAAGGGCATCCAAATGGGAGCAGAGGAGGTCAGACTCTTCCTCTGTGCTGACAATATGATCTTATACTTAGAAGACCCTAAAGAGTCAACCACAAAACTCCTGGAAGTAATCAAAAAATACAGTAATGTCTAAGGATATAAAATCAATGTCCACAAGTCAGTAGCCTTTGTATATGCCAATAACAGCCAAGATGAGAGGCTAATTAAGGACATGATTCCCTTCACAGTAGTTTCAAAGCAAATGAAATAACTAGGAATACACCTCACAAAAGAGGTGAAGGACCTGTATAAGGAAAATTATGAAACCCTAAGAAAAGAAAAGCAGAAGATATTAACAAATGGAAGAATGTACCATGCTCATGTCTAGGAAGAATCGAAATTAATAAAATGTCTATACTTCCAAATCCATCTACAAATTCAATGCCATCCCAATTAAAAAATTCTTTCAAGACTTGGACAAACTAATTCTTCATTTTGTATGGAAGCAGAAAAAAAAATTCCTATAGCTAAGGCAGTTTTTAGTAATAAAAACAAAGCTGGGGCCATCAGCCTACCAGACTTTAGGCTGTACTACAAGGCTATAGTGATCAAAACAGCAAGGTATTGGCACAAAAATAGAGACATAGACATCTGGAGCCTGTGGCTCAAGTGGCTAAGGCGTCAGCCACATACACCTGAACTGGCAGGTTCAAATCCAGCCAGGCCCACCAAACAACAACAGCCACAACCAAAGAATAGCTGGGCATTGTGGCAGGTGCCCAACTACTTGGCAGGTGGAGGCAGGCGGAGGCAGGCGAATCACTTGAGCCAGGAGTTGGAGGTTCCTGTGAACTGTGATGCCATGGCACTCTACCCAGGGTGACAACTTAAGCCTCTGTCTCAAGAAAAAAAAAAAAAAGAAAAGAAAGAAAGAAAATCAGGAGATGAAACTAACATCTTACAGTCACCTAATCTTTGGTAAACCAAACAAGAACATACAGTGGGGGAAAGAATCCCTATTCAATAAATGGTGCTGGGAGAACTGATATCCACATGTAAAAGACTGAAAATGGATCTGCACCTTTCTCCACTCACTAAAATTGGTTCAAAATGGACAAAAGACATAAATGTAATGCATGAAACAATAAAAGTCCTCAAAGAAAGCATAGGAAAAACACTTGAAGATATCAGCCTGGGGAAAGACTTCATGAAGAAGACTGCCATGGCAATTGCAGCAACAACAAAAATAAACAAATGGAACTTAATTAAACTGAAAAGCTTCTGTACAACTAAGGAGGCAATAACCAAAGCAAATAGACAATCTATACAATAGGAAAGAATATTTGCATATTTTGAATCAGACAAAAGCTTGATAACTAAGATCTACAGAGAACTCAAATTAATCAACATAAAAAGAGCCAACAATCCCTTAGATCACTGGGCAAGAGAGATGAATAGAACCTTCTCTAAACAAAACAGATGAATGGCTAACAAACATGACAAAATGCTCATCATCCCTAATTATTAGAGAAATGCAAATCAAAACCACCCTGAGATATCATCTAACCCCAGTAAGAATGGCCCATATCACAAAATCTCAAAACTGCAGATGCTAGAGTGGATGTGGAGAGAAGGGAATACTTTCACACTGCTGGTGGGACTGCAAACTAACACAATGTTTTTGGAAGGAACTATGGAGAACCCTGAAAGAACTCAAACTAGACTGCCCATTTGATCCTGAAATCCCATTACTAGGCAACTACCCATAAGAAAAAAAATCCTTTTACCCTAAGAACACTTGCAGTAGACTGTTTATCACAGCTCAATTTGTAATTGCCAAAATGTGGAAACAGCCTAAATGCCCCCCAACCCAGGAATGGATTAACAAGCTGTGATATATGTATACCATAGAATACTATTCAGCCATTAAAAAACATGGAGACTTTACAGCATTTGTATTAACCTGGATGGAAATGGAACACATTATTCTTAGTAAAACATCACAAGAATGGAGAGCAAGAATCCTATGTACTCTATTTTGATATGAGGACAATTAAGGATCTAGTACACTGTGGAGGGTGCAGGAAGAAAAGAGTAGAGAGAAGGAAGGAGCAAGGGGGTGGAATACCACGGTGGGTGACACACCTTTTACAGGCAGGACACAATCATAAAAGGGACTTTACCTAACAAATGGAATCAATGTAACCTTGTTCTTTGTACCCTCGATGAATCCCCAACTATTAAAAATAAATAAATAAAATAAATAAATTTCTGTTGTTTAAGCCACCATGGTGGTTGTTATGGCAGCTGAGCTGGCCCATCTTTGGAGTCTGCACCATCCTCATTAGTGCTCACATCCCGCAGCAACAGTGCCTGGTGACCACATTCTCTAGGCCAGTGGTTCTCAACCTTCCTAATGCCATGATCCTTTCATTACCCAGGTACTCATATGTGGGCATATCTGCATGTGAGCAGACCGCCTGGAGACGGATAGAGGAGTGGTGTCTCAGTTCCTAAGATCATCAGAAATATGTGTTTTCTGGCCCCCAAATGGGTCATGACCCACAGGTTGAGAACCACTGCTCTAGGCACTTCTTGAAAAAAGGTAAAAGGCAAAAATGATTAAGATTTATGTACCCGGGCATATCTTTAATTTACTGCCGTACTTGGCTAAACATCACATGGAGTCAAAAGCTCTAATTTGGAAGCAGTTTACCCAGAATGTCAATGGCATCTCTCACTGTTTCTGATAGACATTTTCACTAGTTTCCGATGCCATGCCTGAGGAGTCTGGCCCCATTTCTATCTCAATTCTGTAAAAGTCACCTGTGTGTGAATTAGTGAGGTCATTAATGTGTGGTGTGCCTGGAAGTTGGCGTAATCTTTTCATCTCTACTATTCTGAAATTTCGCCATTTGCTCCATGGTGCAGGTCTATTTGTATCCATCTTCTTCCTGGGCATCCAGGCAGAGCACCCCAGCCTAGATACTCAGTGTTTCAGTTTGGGAACTTTACTGAATTATTTCTTTAAAATGAGTTGCTTTCTACTTTCTCTGCCCTTCCTTTGTGGGACGTTTAGCATTTGGTTGTTGGATCTCCAGGAATGATGAACTAATTGTTTTTATCTTTTCTTCCCTATTTTATATATTTTTATCTTTTAATTCTATTTGGGGGGACAACAGCCAATCTTCAGCCATCTCTTCCAACTCCTGGATTTAATATATTTTATTTCCAACATGTTTTAATTTCTAGATTTTTTTATTCTCTGAATTTTTATTAATTACCCTGTTCATGTGTGATTTATGTCATATTTTCTCTTCCGTCTCTGAAGATTTCATAAATTTTTTCAAGTTTTTCATCCCTCATGTTTTCCTTGTAATTTCCTCCAAATTTGTCTCATTTGTCTTGTTCTGTTTGCTATTTGCCTGCTTTTTATACCTTTCTTTCCAGTTACAGGTTTTCTGAAAATATCTTGACATCCTTGACTATCTGCTTATATTTATGGGTGAGCATAAAAAGTTCACTCTGTACATAAAGTTATTGAATAAGTGAGGCCAAAATATTACAAATAAAAGAAGCAACCTCTATGTGGGTGGGCTTTATCCACCAAAGAGAGAACTGACTCAGCTACTTGAAGCACAAGCTTCATATATTGCTACTTGCAGGATTTTCTCATCGGTTGATCCATTTTTCAGAAGAATACTTCTCCAATCTTCTCCAATCTGCTTCATTGTTGTTGTTGTTGTTGTTGTTTTAAATCATAGCTCTGTACATTAATGCAATCATGGGGTACAATGTGCTGATTTTATATACATTTTGAAATACTTTCATCAAACTGGTTAACATAGCCTTCACCACATTTTCTTATTGTGTTAAGACATTTATATTCTACACTTAGAAGATTTAACATGTACCATTGTAAAATTCACCATATTGGGGTCCCACCAAATCCCTCTCTCCTCCCCTCCCTCTCCTCTTTCCCCTTCATCTTGGGCTAAAGTTGGGTTATAGCTTTCATATGGAAGTGTGGGTGCTTATAAATTGGTTTCATAGTAAGGCTG